>MNPL01018661.1:0-16266 GCA_002081605.1 Tropilaelaps mercedesae
ATATATATATATATATATATATATATATATGCGGACATAATTCTGTCATGATAAGGCCATTATAGCGTAATACTTAATCGCACTAAGAGTATGTAATTGCACTTAATTAACGAGCAAAAGAGATTGGTATATGGAACTGTAACGGTTCGGTTGGTCCCTCATTCACAGCACTAATAGGTCCGTTTTGTAGGCAATGGCCGCCTTTTTTATGCTGTACTATAACACCAACAATGTATAGTATTATGTGTGCTAGTGAAGTGGTCAGCAGTCAATGGCAGACGCCACATTATGTCTGAAACCCAGGCAGCAGGGAGCCCCGCAGACAACACCGAAGTGCTGGTAACTCCGCGGAGCCGAAGAGCCAATAAAGACTGCTCATCGACCTTGGTTGAGGCCCAAGGTTAATAGCCGCAGCCCTTGCATGGGCCAAGATAGGGCGGCCAGCCTTCAGAGCTGACTACCGGGATACCTTACACCTTGCCGTACCGCCTGCTGCGGACGAGTTCCTTTGGGAGGAGTACAGGGTGACCGACTGCTTGGTGACGCAGCGATCGGAATATGTACCCTCCAGGAAATGCTACGGGAACTTCCGTAGAGAAGTGGTCAGCTATAATATGCACATGTTCAGCACTAAATAGGACGCAAAAATAGAGAATTTTTATCAACCGTATTTATGTGATACATCGTTCGTACGTTGAATAGACTTGAAGCGTTTGCTATTACTGTCGTTACGATTCTGTGCAAAATTCGTCCCATATATTATTTGATTCGATTCATTTGTAAAGGCAGTATCAGATCTCTTTGTCACAAATCGCAGAAAAACAAGCCTGGAGGGCCTATAAGCCTCAGCTCAACGACAAGAAAAAATCGCTATCTGCATTTAGAGCGGATACATATAACTGGAGCAGCATTTTGGAAAGTGTGTTAGGTATATATGTTAATCCCATCGTAGAAACTTGCGTTCCTCGTGCCGTCATCATTTCTCCTTCGCGGTTGGCAGATAATTGGTTTAGATTACCATGGCCTATGCTCCAACAACATTACATGCAGCTAACCCTGAGTAGCAATTAGGTTTATATTAAAAATACAATTCGCTGTATAGCATGGCATGAAAACGAGTTTAACCCTTAACAACAGATGTAGATTAAAGATTGTTAGTATAATTGTAGGTTTCGTCATTCTCGTACAATCATTAGGTTGCCGAGCAGTTTACCAGATAATTCTCATTTCTACAATCAGATACCGTCCATGTTGTCTCTCTCTCTGGGTCAAGTTTTTCCAATTCTTCATGCATGTTCTCAAAGACAGGTGACACTCCTAGATACGGCGACACGTCGACAAATATATCTTTCTGGTTATCGCAACTTATCTTCCACTATAGACATTACAATGTTCAATAGTCAAAAATGTTGCAGACGTCTTCGTTGGTACTATCTAAAAATTACTAGACTTCCCGAAACGTATAGCCCGAATCTCTCCCAAACAGATTGGATCCTAACAGATTGAATTAAACCTTCAGCTTTCGCAGGTTTTGCCGTAAAAGTAGAATCAGATTCCGTAATCGCCAGTAATTCCTTCGCATGACGAATTATTTGTCCTATGAGGGTATGTAAAATGGGGATACGGAGGAGCCACAATGTCAATCGGGATAGCGGTAGCAATGAAGAAGTCCGAGTCGCTTACGGCAATGAGTATGCAGTACTTTATTATGTTTTGTTCAGTGATACACTTAAAAAATTAGATGGAGTACACTCTTGCATTTGTTACTCATAGATCAAATAGATTCTAGCGTCAGATTCAGTGCAAGAGCTATGACTTAAAAATTTCAGATGTTATTTCTGAGAACTTAGATGAGCTTCCGTTCAGCGGAAACATGTTTTCCAGCCGATTTTGACCACCTCATTAAACTAACCGGTCTGTGAACTGTATGAGAATACTGAAGAAGGTGCGAAATTGCCACAAAATTCGAACATTACACCAACTTGACAGATATCATGCAGCAGATATCTATCCGTTTACATCGTATATTTGGGTGTAAAAAAAATAAACTTTTTTACTAAGGCATTGTCTGGATAATTGCACAGGTCTTATCACTCATTGACTCGATTAGTACACTCTTAGTTATAAAAACTATATAAATGCGTTACATGTTATAAGCGATTCTAAATCGAAGTGCAAAGTCACACACATTTTACACAAGATTGCATCTTTTGGAATAGCACAACAAGCTGTACAGATCATAGCTAATAGTTTATCGAACGGGTACCATCATCGAGTACCTTTGTTTAACACTATTAGATCTCTGTGCTATTGATTTCGTACAAATATCTACAGTTATCCATATACTGAACAAATAATAACTTTGAGGTAGGACTGCAGTTTGTATACAGCAGTATTAAATCTCTTAAAGATGGTAAATTGAGCTGTGTAAGAAGGCACCTGACAATTCATTTGCCAAAAAATGGAGCTGAGGCAACGCACGTTGAATATTAACTGGACAGATGCAATTGATGCATGCAGAAGCCCAACATTATCTTTCAATATTCGCTATGGGGAAAACAGGTGAAGTAGATGGAGCTTCGAACGCTTATTTTGCTATAATCGGACGAAACGATGCTTATGAGGGCTTATCAGCAGACAATGAGATAGAATGCTACCTTCATGTAGTTTGCAAAGAGGGCACGAGATAATTAGACCATTTAAATATGATCTAGCTGGGCTTGGTAAAACTCATGTAATCCACTGTCCAATATTCGTCTTGATCTCTCACAATACAGTGAGCTCACCGATACTAAAGCAAGTTGCTCCAGTTGACTCACCATTGTATCTCGCTCAGAAGCCAAAAGAAAGCCGGGCGCAAAGAAAATCTAAAAATGGCAACTTTTTATTGAGGCTGATAGTATACAAGTTGTCACCTTCAGCCTTCATAAAAGATACACGGCCGCGTTTACATTCTATATCGATTTTTGGATTGTTGAACCTCTCAATTAAACTACACATGGCTATCAGTGAATAACAATTCTCACATAAATACTACTATGTGCGGGGACTTCGGAAGAATCGATAGGGCATTTGTCATTTCGCAATTTTGTGAGACTGACTGTGAATAGAAAACACACAATAAATCGTGTATCGTTGACAAGTCATTTTTTAACAACGCCAGATCTTATAATTCGTCGAGCTCGGTGGCTTGGTGCATACGTATGCGCCTTGCGACTGGAGGAGACACGTAGCTGCACGGGTTCGATCCCCGCCGGTGCACATTTACATTTTATGGGGTCTGTCTTACGAAGTAATGCAAAAACTGCTACCGTGGATGTTAAATTTTGGCTGATGGTCAGCTTTAAAAAATATTTTTAGGTTTTATAATTCGAGTGGTTGATGATTTACTATGGAAACGTAATATTGGCTATCCCCGCTTCGTGACACCGAATTACTCTATTGGACTGTATGCATTTGTCTATAGATTCGCCTCTTACGGTATACAATTTCACAATAAGGAAACTAATTGAAATATGTGCAACTATATAGTAATAAATTGAATCACAATAAGTAGTAGGATTAACATATGAAATCTGTTATTTTGTCAAAATGTATAATATCTCAGCTGCTTTAAAGATAGATTTGGTGCTCTTTTTTCATATTATTGGCACTGTACCATACAATCCTGTAGATACAATTCCGTATCGCAGTCTCTGTATCGGCTGATAATCATGCCGAAGAAGGCATATTATACATGGTCCACATGGTTTACCAACGCTCTATCAGCACTATGAAATCAGTTAATCATAGCGAAGAAAACCTGGTCAATAAATAATCCTAGAGACCCGTTGCAGTTGGGTGAAAGTTGTATTCGTTGAATCAAATGGGTAAATTATTTGCGCATCAGGCTGTCTTCGTATCGTTGGAAAGGCTTTGTCCTTGATTGTATTGTATAAGTCGGCCGCGGCTACCCGATGGTGCTGAAGATTGGATATGGATGCGTGACTACGTGCTTACATATTCTAACTCCGATCGTGTTTGTAAGATGCGCATTGTTACTACTATTGGGCCGAGTCGCATCTGAGAAGACTATGTACAAGCTGCATCCCATTGCAAAAACGACAAGAAGAACGTGTTGCCTTCCGTTAATAATAATAATAATGATTATAGATACAACCGTCAGAGGAGTTATGTTTGATGATAAAGAGAGAGGATGTCGGCTAACTAGCCTGATGTCCATTCGGTAAAATTGCAGCTGCGATCAACGCTACCATCTTATTACCTACTTTTTTGACATAGGAGATGGCTAATATGCTCCATATTGTACCATTTACGTTTTGCTATGCATCTATCCTTCCTTCCCACCTATCGCGATTTATATGACAGAATATACTTAAAAATAAGATACATCTGTCCACTGATCAACTCAACTCACAACATTTCCAACCAAGGGAATTGTTTTATATAAAAACCAGTCACTCACATTAAACCTTGCTTTTCGATCATTATTTAGCATATGATCCGCACGGATTTCTAAAAACAACAGAATCGTGATAATAAAAAAATATAAACACCGGCAGAGAGAGGGCCGAGCCAGGAACTCACCAGAATTGCTCCGTTTTCGCTCTCTCTTCATATATATATATATATATATATATATATATATATACTCAAACACGAGTAACATGGAGAATAGCCCCCTCCAGGACACAAAAATATCCTGCATAGAAATTATTGAGACGTGTACTATACAAGGATTGTTATAGGCTCGCCTAGCCTCGCCTCGACCGGCCATGTGAACGTTGAGAGTGTCCCCACCTTCCCGCAACGGCGATCGACTAGGCAATTTTTGTCTGCGGGTTGAAATGGAAACAGACGGACCGCCTGAATCGACTCTGCAACACTCGTAATGCGCAATTTCACAGAAATCGCTACAAGAAAGCAAAACCGAACAATGGATGTCTATGAGAAAGGCCAATGTGAAAGAAAAGATTGATGTCAACGAGAAGGTATAAACCATGAAAAGAGTGTGACAGCAACGTCATAGCAACCACAATAACATCGAGGGCAACATTGCTAATAACAAAATAATACCATATAATAGTATTGTACTTCCGAGGGTCTGCCCAGTAACATGACCCTCCGTAGAAGGAAAACTGGATAGAGGTTTCCCCTGTTTTACAATATTATTGACATGTATTTACAGAGATAATTTACAGAGCTACTTGCAACTGTTAAAAAAAGTCCACACGAATTCGTTGTCTATCTCCTTCTCACTGTTGGATCAAATTACAGAAGTGCTCGTATGTTTCTTCTTCTGAAATAGAAACTCCACTCTATAGGAAAAAATATGACGATGTTGTCCGCAGCACAACAGCGATTTTTTCCATAACGATTTAATCCATAGTAGTTTTATAGGTTCGCTAGGTAGGTAGGTTAGGATGGCTAGAACATTAGGTTAGATCATAATATTCCAAATACTTTTTTGAAAAATCTTTCAGCCGTCACATAATTTGTCCGCATTATCTGTGCAATAGAGCCGATTAATAATTAGAACCCTGTCAAATAATTAGAGAAGCTCGGGTTTCATTTGAGTTTAGAAATTATGTAATTCGCCACTGTAGTCGTAAAGAGTAGCTAATTCTGCTGGATTGACTGACACCCGCAATTCCTTTTCCGAGGCCGTAATTGATAGAATTAGGTCTCACATATGACTTGATCCTTTATCTCACCCGATATCCCTTAGGCCAGTCAACGTGATTCCTGTATTTTTACTCGTTGTGTTAAGTGTTCCCGTAGCATCATCATACACAGACACAGTTTTCACAATTAGAGTAATAGAACGAATTGTATAGAAAGGACAAGCTACTTGGATGAACGTAGCGATGAAAGGTGGCGGAAAATCAACAAACATATTCTACACAATAACAAAAATTGTTGAAGCTGAACACAAAATTACGGCTAAAGTCATAGTAGGCAACATTGGTCACTATTACGTCTGTTAGTACAACGCTCGTCAGCTCGTCAATGCGACAGGGTACAACAATGCGGCAAGGCAAAACCGTAGAAAAGAGGGCAGCAAAACGAATTTTGTTTACATATTCCTCGTCTCACAGCATACATGTTCTTCGTTGCTTGTTTAGAGAGAGAGAGCAATATTACGGCAAATTATAAAATATATAAACAACGTCATCTCTTTGTGACGAAGAGGAAACGCAGAGGACAACTAGGTAACAATTAGTGTCCTTAAACGCATACCCACGGAACACAATCTTTGAATTTTGTGTTCCGTGGGTATTCTTGCTACGAGTTTGCTGCAAAATTTCTATAAATTCATCTGAAGCACTAAAGCTCATAAAAGCGTAACCACATTGAAAGCTACATTCAGTAATCTTTCATCAAACACGCGGAAATGCAGTTCCTGAAGACGAAAAATATCGGCATACCCATGGTGATTCAATGGCAATCAAGTGCGCATATTCTGTCACTGTTTTGAGTATAATGCTCTAGTATTAGAGATAAGAATTTTTGACTGATACTACAAATATTAATTTAACACATTTGACAATATGTTAAATGTGACGCCTGGACAACATTGAAAATGAAACCTTATTTTGCTACAAGATCTGTATGGTTTAAAAGAGCTAAGAAACATTTTTTGTTATAAAAGAATAAAAATCGAGGCGATCTTGATAGACGTTGCTAAGGGCTAACAAAAGATAGATAATCACAACTAAATATCAGACATTCTAGCGTACACGAATACGTCAATATAGACAGTCAATGTAGACTAGTGCATATAGACAGAAATTGCACTGTAGCTTCTTACCATCAAAAAATCATTGCCGTTGTACTAATTCCAGCAATAAACATAATACAGCATAACTGATACACTGTGATAACTTAAAGTAGCATCAGCAACCAGTACCGACACAGTAAAACAAAAGCCTTGCGTCAGAACTGCAAGAACTTCAAGTTAATGGGTTTTGTCCTACCAAAGCCTACAATGCAGCGCTTTGGTGTTGTCCCTTGGTACACTCACCTCTTGGGGTATTTGATGCCGCCAGCTAATCGTGTCTGAGCACGCAGAATTTTCAAAAGAAAAGGACCGTGACAACCGGATGAACGCTTTTAACCTGGACGAAATACGATCACTTAATTTAGCCAGGACTTATTTTCGTGAACTTAAGCAGGCACCGTTATAGTTTTCATCCTATAACATCATTGTGTATGCATAACGTCGAATACATAGTTCTGTGAAATAATATTTTATTTCCACCTTTTAAAACGACTTAAGTGTTGCATAACAGCAATTTCGTTAACAAATTACGTTTTAAATTTGAAATTCTTATGATATGTGTCTTTGAGCATGACTTCTCAAAAGGTGTTATTTGGTCGTGGATACACTGCCCGGGCGTAATCATTAAAAGAGTTGCACTATACAGAATCAATTACAGTTTAATTTTAAATATACAAAGATCGCGGCTAATGTAGCGCACGAAAGTAACCGAAGTGTTCGGTTACGCTGACTTACTAATCTTTGCTTGTAATTGTAAGAAGATCAACCTCAAGGTCCTCTTGTTGTACGCAGAAACGGAGAGGACGATTCTGGCGACATATTCTTAGAGCCTTAGCGCCAGGCATATTATTAGCTCGTCAAGAATGCTACACTTTTTTCTCTTTTTGTCAATGTGTACTATTTTTTGGCTTCTTTTTGAGGCTGTGGATGCTAAACTGGCAAAGTACAAAGCTAGCCTTCGCCAATAAACTGCAACTCGCTTAATGCTATCCTATTTATGCTCTATTAAGCATGCCTATGGCTAAGAACGCGGATATTCCTCACGTTGGCCAACAGATAATTCGCGGAGAGGAAGAAATTTGAAATTTGTTTTGTGAGCACGAAGGCGGGAAAAATGAGCAGTAGAGTGTCCAGATGTTAAATACCGTAAGGAAACCTTTAGTCTAGCTCAACTTCGTCTTTGCGGTATAGCACTGTATAGAAGAAGCGTCGGTGAGTTAACACAGTTGCGCATGCCAAAATTTACTAACATTCAAAGGAATATAATATAATCTATATAAACAGCCGTTAATAATTGTATAAGTTTCAACAACGATCTAGACGAAAGGGTAAGTTTACAAAGCCAACCGAAAATCGAGTGAGGAGGGCACAAAATTGCTCTAAACAGTCCCACTCATTTGGAGATCAATAAATTGACCCGAAAAATCAACGTATAATTATAAATATTCTGTTCTAGATAGAAAACTGGGTAACCAGTCAACCCAGTATAATGCCCCATCGTGTCTCTACTTTAGACTGAACTCTATAACGACAGCAGGTTTTACAAAATTGCGTTCCGTCGCATAGCTCGAACACAGCTTTGGTTTACCTGCGGAACAACGGCGAAGATGCAGGGACAAGAAAATAAGGGGCGATATCCGAATGAACTCCATCTACCTTCTCAACTATTGCGACGACAAGCGAACACTCATGGAAGGAGAAAGATATTTAAAAGAACAAAAGTTCGTCTTCGATCATGTCCATTACCCAGTGGCCACCTCTAGCAAAACCAGCAGCAGCACTGAACGTCGCAATGACTGCGACCAATCCGCGACGTTTAACGGACGATTCCACAACGACGTCGAAGGTCAAACCAAAGGATCCTTTTTTAGGCGTTCATCCGCAATGCTCAAGTGGCCACGCAATTTTCTTTTCATCTTGCTTTTTTACTTTACCTGACCGGTTTTTCATCATTTATAGCCAACGGACGGCGCAATCGAAACTAAGAGACTGGTCGCGGTGAAAGATTATTAAGCAACAGTCGACCTCCTTTCCCTAGCGCACAAGCCCGAAATAAGTTGCTCCGAGCCCTCCACCGAACCCCTGCGTCACCCTTTTTTCGATCGTTCTGTGATACTCAGTGGGCCATAAAATGATTGTCTAGCTACCAAAAGTTATGAATCGATAAAGCTGGCTACGATGGTTCAGGAGTACACAAGAAATAAAACGGGTTGCTGCAGTGATTTCCTAATTACTTTGATGTGCTTTGTCCTAATAGCGTTCGTCTTTTCACTGTTGATGTAACCATTAGGAACGTCAGAAATAATATGGGGCGAAAAACATCTTCGTGGTGCGGCGTTCAATCGAGATAATAATAATGATGATAAAAAGGTAGAATTAATGTTCTCAAATACTATAGCAATTATTACGAATGCGATTTTGTGAACAAAAATAAGGCTTATTTTTGCGTTGCTGACAGCATGGCTGCAGCACCTTGAACTTTTTGTAATGTAATGGAAAGCAGACATTTTTACATTCCTACACACTACGGTACGTAACTCTCAAGATGTGAATCAATAAAAATTGATTTTGAGAAAACCTAGATATAAATGCTATCTTCTTAAACACTTTTGATGTCAAGGGACAGAGGAGTCGATCAATACTTCTGGTACCGACGCAGCTTCGTACCGACAGTAGGGGAAAATGAATCGACTATTCCACTCAAAAAAAAAGGTCCGCAGAGCAAGCCTCCTCCAGCAAGGGAATAGGCCTTGCTGATTTAAGCAACAGTATTCCTTGTTGGTAAATGATCTAAGGAAGGGCGAGATGACTTGTAATTCATAGATCAGTCGATAGATAAATGACGTTGACCTTTCATAAAACAGCAAAATGAGTACGCTCTTACAAAACACTTCATTCAGTATGGAGTCAACCATAAAACACGTACCATTAAATATAAATTCCACTCTGAAAAATGCTTCTTCGCTTGTACGATTTTTCCCTTCTAGATATTACTTGCGCTCGTGCATCTACTTAAAAAATCTACGTAAGTGGGACTATGAAATGCGTTGAAATGTTCCACTTGCCAATGTTGATGCGAACAGCCTGACGGTCCATGAAGTCTGATGCAAGTTGTCGGACGTCCTGTGGCCACGTCGCGCTGAACATAAGAGTCTGACGATCGTCTCTCATCTGCTCAATGATGTCACGGATTTGAGGTTCGAAACCCATGTCTAGCATGCGGTCTGCCTCATCCAGGATCAGCATGCTGCTATTAGCCAACGACGTCATGCGAGTGTTCAGCAAATCAATTAAACGTCCCGGTGTTGCTATGCAGAGTTCGGAACCTTTATTTAAGTTTCTGATCTATAAAGCAGAAAGGAGCGACAACCACCAAAAAACTGCCAAGCTTAGACTGCAATTCTTTTATTCATAATTGCACTTCTCACTAAAGGATACAAGATGGCGCCAAATAGTGTAGTTTGTTCATAAGGCTAATTTCAGGATACGCATTGCACTCAATCGTGTTTCCTTAGTCGTAGTGCAGAAAAGAGAATGTATTCTGAAGTGTCTTATATTGCGGAGACAACGAGGAAAATGTCCTGCAGTTGAGGTAAGTTTCACTCGTGAGGTGGGCACCAAGGGTCCAATATGAATTTCCTTGATTGCAAAACTACTGTATTGAGTTACTAACCACTGCACCAACCTCGTCCTGCGACTTCTCTTTTTCAAAAAATAAAAGTCGTTATAATATGGATTTCAACAAGGCTGAGTGCAACTGACCTGAAAACCTCTATCGGATCCTCCGTAGACGCCAATGTTTCGTATACCAAGATGGAAAGTTAACCACTCCGTTGCGACTTTTGAAATTTGTTGTACAAGTTCCCGAGTCGGAGCTAGTACAAGGGAGGTAGGTCCTTTGAGCTCACTTTTAGGCTGTGCCTGGATGTGTAAAGCGGTAGGTAGTAGATAGCCAAGGGTTTTCCCTGATCCTGTCTGAGCAATGCCTGTTATAATGAAATGACGTATTTTTATATTGCCGACGGTCGTTAACAAACAATGCAATTTAATCGTACCGATAATTTACAGAAATAAGCATATTTCGACGCTATCGCTAATATGTCTACGATTTACGTCTGTGGCTTAGATTCTCCATACGCGGACCTCCAAGTAGGTAGACGAATAGAGAACGCTAGCCGGAGAAATGAACCCTACAAAATCTCCTGTAAAATTTTATTTTAATAAAAAAATCGCCCGATAGACACCTTCGTGTATCTTAGATATTTTTGCATGTATATATGAGATACAGTTAGAAGGTTACCTATGTATACCGATATTAAGGAAAAACAGATAGCTTTTTACAGAACAAAAGTTTTGTCAAAAAATCGCGCACCGCAGTAGCCACATGATACTTGCTAGCTGACTTCGGCAACGGTTTCAGATGACCAATGAGCAACTTTCTATAAAAACTCCCGTTTAGGTACAATCGCAGTATAAAGCAAGGGCGACGGATGGCCTACTTGACTAGGTAGTTGGATGACTACGACATGCATGTGCGATCAGACGAGCCCTACGGCTTATCTTTCCCTGGTCGTTACTATAGTAACTAAAGGCGACCAATAGTTCAGCAACAAGTTTTTAGCCTGAATATAAATCTGCACACCTTGCTCTTTCTCAAGCACTTTTCTCTGTTGTACCTCCACGTAATTGCTTTAATTTCTCCGATCTTTCGATTGATACCTGGCACACATTGGTTTCCCTGAAGAAAATTATGCCGTTGATTGTTGTACATATCGCCGTACTCTTAAATCATTAGTTAGTTCTTACTCATACCTTTGCGTGATTAGTACAGCGGATAGAACCATCGTTGATCTTAAGGTAGGTCAACCATACATGCACAGTGCACTGGTGTCAGTAACTCAGGAATTTATTAGATACTATTTAACCTAATTCTAGATTGAATACGGAATTTTCAGATTGTTGGACCAAGGAGCGCCAATAGAATTCTCGAGAAATCCAAGTACACGTCTTCTTATAACTTGATTAGCATCATAAAATAGCCATAAAATATGCGTTTTGCTTTTCCTTTTCATTTGTTTTCGCTCTCATTGACTTTGCGTGACAGACGCTCGAAAAAGCTTCACATTTTTACTTTTCCGATTTATCCAGCACTTTTCCGCAAAGTGAGTGTGATATTATTTGCACTATATATATATATATATATTGGTAATTATGGCCAGCACGTTCGCACATACTGCAGTTGAAAAGAAAATACGATACAGCGTAAATGTTCATTGGTTATAAAATCTTACAGCGGTATCTTCAGGAATTAGTACCGGTCTAGTGTTATCCACTATCAGAGCAGAGATCCATTACGTCTGTTGTTTGACTAGCCTTGTTAACCGAATCTGTTATATAATATAGAACATCAATGTCTCTGTCTAGTCCATGAAGACAGGTACACAAGGGCTGATTCCGGCGGAAAACGAAGACTAAAGGGTTCATTTAATTATAAGCTTCAGGATTCACCATGATATAGAACAAGAGGATATAGGCTTAGCGTTGTCTTCAGACAGCCACGCCGTGTGCTTCTGATTACTGCATCATTTATACATTAGTCTCTTCAAAAGAATTTTAATACCGGGGGTTCTATTTTTCTTTTCGTTTGGTATTTCGTAATAATTCCATGAATGACTTTAGGTCTGAATCTATTCGGCGCTGCCTTTGAAGGCGACCTTTCTCCCCGTGGAAACCGTTTTTGGCCGACTCTCCTCCGACCTAAAGAAAAACTAATAACTGATCAGTGTCTGTTGCAACGAAAGGCACCCGCCAAGTTTTTCGCTGATAATGTTCCCTTAAGTTTCAGCTAGACTACACAGCATGATTTTCTGTCTGGCCTGACATAAATTTGCCTTTTTCGCCCTCTGGTAGTCAATCGGTTACGAGTTTACGACAAGTACTTTAAGGAATGTCAAAATGAATTGATAGACCCTAGCCTGATTTTCTGACGATCAGCCAGGCTTAACGCCCACGGTACTGATTTCGCATTTCTTCGTAGGCTAAAGTCCATAAAAATGCAATGACAGGGATTGGGCTCGTAAACCTTCGTGTTTCTTTCGGTCGTAAGGCATACTTAGAGGCACCAGGCTACCATACGTGATACATTTCAGCTTCTAACTTGCTAAATTTCTCTGTGTTAGTCTACATTGCTCTACAATTCGGTTCCTAATGTTGACCCTTTTTCTCGATGACCTTGAAGCTCCCTATTGTTGTCTCACAAACGCCAGTACCAGTTGTGCACGATTCTTTTTTAAAAACTTCATGCCTTCCAATTCATGCTACATCATGGATTCTCGACTGATTCGCCTACCATTCTTACGAATTTTTTGATGCGTCATTCACTTAATTTGGTTTCCTTGAGTTTAATGAAATCGTAACAGCGCTCGGAAAGAATTCCGGTAATTCATTGCCTGATAACTTTTTTGTGATGACAGTAAATATTGACAGTATTTTGCTAATTTAAAAGACATGACAGCTCATAATCCGGCCACTTTTTTCGACCAGCCTGAACTCTAAAAGCAATGAAATTGCAGATCTGTACACTATGTGCATTTGACAAAAAGGACTGAAATATAAGTTATCAGCCGTATTCCTACAAAATATGCAGTCAACAACTTTGTATTAGAAACTGTGCTTCACATCTGTGATAAAACAGGTAAGACTGATTTGGTAAGGCTGATCATTACATTGCTAATTTACTAACAATTTATTTCAACATGCATTTCGTTGGCTCATGACTTCGAGATCTCCACATTCTATTTGGTTGCTACCAAGCCATAAACGGCCTAGACAAAATGGAGTTCTCTTTCATAGGAATTCGTTGTGTTCTAGACACCGTCGTACTCATTCTCATTGCTGAGGCCTGTCTTGTTTATTTTCGAACATTCATGGCGAACATTTAGAGATAAATATGCTCTACCCCATTCTTGAGTTTGAATGCCTGCAATCATTTCAAATTATGCCTCAGCGAACGAGCAGCCACCCAAGAGCAAACATTCCAGTTCAAACAAAAGTCGCCCAGTTTTTTGCTGTTTTTGCTTACTATACTTATTACACTTGCAACAAAACGAAGTTGTTTGAAGGAATGAGTGTAAAACTCAACACATTTCCTGGAAATACTCAGTAAAGAATTTGCTAGGAATTTCTGCACGATTCATTGCAAATGCTAGACCTACGCGATAATTCTATTCCCATTTACCTTAGGTCTACGAAGTCAAGAGCACAACGCTTTTTAATAACAGCAACACTAAGCATACCAAAAATAGAAAACCCCTAGTTTTCTAATACGGCTGATTGAAGTGCGAATCGCAACTGCGCTCTATTTCTGGTTCTCTACGGCCAACATCTAATCAAACTCCAGACACTAACCGATCATATCCGCGCCGGACATGGCGAGAGGCCAACACATGCTCTGGATAGGAGTCGGCGTTACTATACGTCTGTCTTGAAATTCTTTTTTCACTAAATCGGGAAGCACTTCCAGCTCGTCGATGCTCAACACCGGCTTTGGCACCAAGCCTGCAAAGAATCAACATTTTTCTACATTTTTTAAATTAGGTACCTATGCAATACAATACGTACCTAATATTATTATTCCTAGACAGCGCGTGACTCAAGGGCTTAAAAGCCCGATATGCCCTGCAATTATTTAAAGTTCTTACAGGGCGCATGTTGTCACAACCTCATGTTTTTTCTGACTTTGTTGGTTACCTTCAATGGTGATGCTGTGCATTTTATAGAATTGTTTAATTTCTGCATCTGTTCGCGACGAAGTTACGATGCTCTCCTTGTAGACGTTCTTGATGACCTCTCGTTCCCGAGCGAAACGTTCGAGTTTCTTTAGGTTTTCTTCGTCTATTTCGTAGTCCTCGGTTTTCGGATCATCATTTCTCGCGTTGTACCGCCGATCATAATAAGTTACACTACTCTTATTCCTATACGGACGATTAACGATCCCGCGATGGAGACAAGGGGACAAGGTCGGTCGGAGAATAAGTGCGCGAACGTGAAACATCCTGACAAACAAAATAGACGTCAACCATTGCTGTACACTCTATTGGTTCTATTGCTACGCATTCTTTTCAAGGGGCTGACCGTCAGCCAATTTAACACCTCTATGGTTCCATTTTACATGGCCTTGTGAAACGCAATTTGCACATGTAATTATTTAACGGCGGCAGTCTAACGCGTGCACTTATGTGGCTACTCTGGCCGCAACGCGCACGAGAAAGTACCAGGCTACCAGGCTACCAGGCTTGTCTATCATTAGGCATCCACCATCCGGTAAATCAATGCGCTGTATGCTAAACGCTTCATATCAGTAACATGAGAATTCTTGCATCGAAAATGAAGGCAAAAAATTATAGTGCAAGAAGGAATTCGTGCATCAACGTTAGTCTTAATTGGTGTGTTGATATCGTTAAATTTCAAGTTTGGCTGGTCCTTCTATAAGCGAATAAAAGCATTGGTGGCACCTCACACCTACACCGTCCTACGTGAAACGTCCTATGTGAAAATAGCACGCAAGTTATGCTCAAGATTATTTATACTTCTATTATTTGAACTTCTACTTGATTGAATTCCAACAAACTTGTTCACAATAGTGTCAAAGATTGTCCAAATAATGGCAGATATTGTGGGAAACCTTAAAACCAGCACATTTAAGACAGTAAGTTTAACCAACGTATCTCGAATTAGTATGATATACTGTCGTCTTAACATAACCTAACCCTTTACACATTTCCATGACGTTTTCATAGGCACTAATGCAAAACACGTCCCGCTTCGATACGAGACATATGTTAATAGTAATCTCGATCAAATGAGCAGCAATTTTTAGAAAATTTTAAGCAAGGTGCCAGTTATATAAAATTTCACAAGGCCGTTGCTATTCAAAACGAGTTAAACCATTGAGAAAAAGGACATGGGCTGGAGCACCATGAATTCTAACAAAATATCGCTTACATTTAAGAGTGCAGCTGAACAGAATGCCAGCGTACGTGAAAATATCGACGTGCTTAATGATTCAAGCGTTTTAATTTTTCATTAGTTAGAGCAATCCAATCTGTACTTTATTGCATTTAAGATAATAACAATCGTGATCTGTATGTATAATTTTCCATACTATTAATAGATAGCTTGAAAAAAATGAACGATATCTTAGAAAAGTCCTTTACAAATTAATAAATAAATAATGAGAAATACAAGCCGGCTCGGTCTATGCATTTGGGCACGAGTGTATTTATAATACGTGCACTTACAAGTTTTTTGCGTTCATCAAATTTAACCCATACAGCTTTTATTAAGCACCGAACGCTTTTCTGGATAGTACGAGGTTCGTGTTCCTTTTAGCGTGTCAGTACGAAATAATTAAAGGAAAAATTTTATCTCCTCGTGTATCCACAACACATCAGAAACATTAGGTGTGCGCTTGTACTACATTTTGG
>MNPL01018661.1:16834-27588 GCA_002081605.1 Tropilaelaps mercedesae
TGCGCGAAACATGCTTCAAGAAACCTCTTGACAACGAGAAACGTTTCCTTACTTCTGAAGGTTCACTTACTTAGCGACTATTTATAGTCAATGATCGATTACGTACACAACGCTATGTATATTATTTTATATTATAGTAATCGTTTATTTTCACTAATATCACGAGAGGAAATGGAACAGAATTCTAAGCAGCGCGCACACCACGGTTCTGTTAAATAGTACCATGCGCGGTGGAGAACATAATGACGGCTAGTACCACAAAGGTACCCAAAAAGGTTTTGTAATATGTTGTGCTACGGCTTCAAGCCTGATTGATCCCACGTGAGGGAATTCAATTATAAGACAACGACTCCATTAAATTTCTAGTTACGAAGAGTTAGTTTTTATAAATTTTACTTTAAATTAGGGTCGGCGCCAAATCCAAGACGTACCACAGGCATATTAGTATTAAATTTATAGACGGATTTTCATCGCATTCCCCCCATATACTATTAGTAGTACCGTAGGCTAAACCACACATTTTTTTGTCAATGAAAGATTGTATGAAATAGCGTTCAGGCAGAAACACAAAACATAACACATTTTCCTTAATAATACCATTGATATGCAAAAGAGCACCACACAGTCTTGGCGCGAAATTCTAACTGCGTTCCGGTTTCGAAGTAAGCTTTTGGCGGACAAGCGCGCTCAAACTGTGCGGGAGGCGTCGTTTCACCGTGGACGTTTGTGAGTTCCCGCTATCTGAATTTGCAAAAAGTGGCAGGATGTTTGAGGCAAAACTTAACCAAGGAGCTGTACTCAAGAAGACTCTCGATGCCATCAAAGATCTCATCAATGAGGGTTAGTTGTGGCTTCGTTTTCATTGGTTCTGCCAAACAAGAACTGCAATTATGGTTCTAGACAGTAAAACTCGTCGAGGTCGGTGGCTTGGTGCAGGCGCGTGCGCCTTACGACCGGAGGCGACACATAGGTGCTGGGTTCGATCCCCGTCGTTACATGGGGTTTGTCTTACGAAGCAATGCAACAAATGACACCATTGACGTTGTGTTAACTGATGGACAGCCCTAAAATATTTCAGACAGCAAAACTGCTACCTCTACGATTACTACCACTACTAAAAAGCGTGGGTGTTAAATGATGGCTGACGGTCAGCCCTAAAAATATTTTAGACAGTAGAGTTAGCGGACCGCCCGAGCACAATTTTACTTTGCAGTACTTTAAAAGACTGCTGTTTTGTTCGTTGTATTTAAGCTATAAGAAGAAATAATTAAGGCAGGTTAACATTGCAGTCTCATGGCCTAGGCATAGTCTGACGTTAATTTAGAGGGGTTAGATGAACCAAGCTTGTCTGGCTGTGTCCGCTTGTGAACATTGTTACTATTGGAGAGCTGCCTACTGCAGTGACACAGATATTAGACATTAGTTGTGGGTACTGCATTGGCAGATCCTATCCACATAAGAAAGTCAACCGGCTACAATCACTATGTGTATTTTTCTGGAACGATTTTGCTTTTATGCTTTATTATAGGCTCATACATTTTTCAAAGATTTGACGCCCTAGGAGTGAACGATATTTAATTTTACTCAAAGTTTAGATGAAGTTGAAATTCTATACTGATTTGCGCCCGTTGATACTTCGGCTTACTGTGTGAGCCAAAATTATTATTATTATTATGAAATTGAAATTATGGTTTGTCAGTTGCTGATAGAACATTGTTTTTTTATTTTATTGATTTTTAAGAAGACACAAGAAATGATGAAATGTAATAAAATCATGAAGAAGTATACATTTAATCAAATTTATGATAGTATCAATCGCATGCCAGTAAGCAAATGCCTCAAAGGCGCTTTGTTGTCTTCGCGCACCTGCCGGTTCTTCGGCTAACCGAAAACGGACAGCCTTGCTGAAGTGCATTGAGAAAAACTCATACAAGAAAACCATCTCAATCAGTTGCATACTTTAAACTAACTAGCAACGTTAACAATTCGAACAAAAGTTTAAACTGTACTTATTCTGCGTACGTATTTGCTCTCTAAATCAAATACTATTAAATCTAGGTACAAGTGGTATGCTGTTGCTATGAAAGGTAGAGGAAAATTCTTCCCGCCTACAGGCACCTTAGCACGAAATATAAAATATCTTAGACGGTCCAGAATGCCGAAAAAGGGATGTTCTACACGGTAACTCTTAACGTTCTTATGTTGTATCAATTAAAACAGGTGCTTTGTAGTATAATAGTACACTGGTGTTTGACCTTCGCGGGCAACGCTGGATTTACGATTCCTCTTCCTCATCTGTTAAAAAATATGGTTAGCTATTAGGTATTTGGCATGGATATTGTCAAGTAGACATACATCGATTATGTCATTCATTCAATCCAACAGGCACATGGGACTGCAGTGCATCGGGCGTTTCACTCCAAGCAATGGATAACTCCCACGTGTCGTTGGTGGCGCTCAATCTGCGTGCTGATGGTTTTGACAAGTTCCGCTGTGATAGGAACCTCTCAATGGGAATGAATCTGGCGTCAATGGCGAAGATCCTCAAGTGCGCAGAAAACAATGACATTATTACGCTAAAGGCGCAGGACGACGCCGACACAGTGACATTCGTTTTCGAGTCGCAGAACCAAGACAAAGTCTCCGATTTTGAGATGAAGCTGATGAATCTTGATTCCGAGCACCTAGGTATTCCTGACACCGACTACTCGGTGGTGGTCAAGATGCCTTCCGCCGAGTTCCAGCACATTTGCCGCGATCTTTCGCAAATTGGTGACTCGGTTCAGATTACCTGCACCAAGGACGGCATTCGATTCTCGGCTTCCGGCGATCTCGGGACGGGCAACATTCAGCTAAGCCAGACCGCTGATGTTGAAAAAGAGGAAGAGGCTGTCATCATTGAGATGCAGGAAGCTGTAACACTCACCTTCGCGCTCAAGTGAGTATAAAGCTCAATGTTGCGTACAACAATACGTCGGTATTTTAGGTCATATGCCCTTAGCTGCATAGTTTATTGTTTCCAGAAATAGCAGTCGGTCTGCATAATTGAAAGCATCACCTCAAGTTAACAAAACTGACGTACTGGTAAACGTTTGACTCAATGAGCGACATTTGTATGGAAGGTTATTGCTACTGGAATTGGTTGGACTCCCTTCACGTTTCGTTTGACAGTTTACTGGTTGTTCGCATTGTGTGACGCGGTGCGAAGTTATGCGGGGTTTCTGAGGTGACTGGACAGTTCTTGTGGCTAAAGCACACAGCAGAAACTACGCGTCTTACGCGCCTTTGAAACAATATATAATCCCCAAGCGCACTTCTCGTAGTTATTTCTTAGTGGGCTCAGTGATCATTTGTGCAAACCACGGCCAGACGATTTCAAGCTGTGTTAATGCGTGCATGCAGCAGCAGGTCATCGACGATCCTAGAGTTCTTCTTTAGTGCTTGGTAAAACTATTTGTTCTACTTGGTTTGCTTCCACGTGCTTTGCGCCACCCATCAGACGGCATGAATTTTCCTACGAGATTGGTGTTTGCTTGGAACTCGCTTGATAAAATACTGCTGGCGCTGTATGTATGCGTAAGTTGTGAAGAAGCGGCGTCAAATGTCTAACAGCACTAGAGATGCTTAAATGATTCAACCGCGATTATGTTAATACATATATTTTGAGCGTTCTTCGATTTGTGAAACACGTACATACCTGGTATTTACCGGGCATGGCATGAAACGAACTCCTTCAATTTTATGACAAACTCCTGTTCCAGCTTTCGATAGTGCCTCAGAACTTGTAGGCGGCATCCTTAGGTGCAATACCTACACCAGATTGATGTTGTGGGTCTCACTAAACAGTTTCGTATCCCATCAGGCATTTCGAGCTCTCCAAACGCAGTGCAATAGACGCTTGCACGGCTGTCAGTCGCTCTATGTAGCGGTCATATCAATAATCCATTTTGTTTACACATTTGTCGCTTCTTTGTAGTGTATAAATATAGGCATTACCGAAAAAAATCGACCTTCAATCATATAGGCGACATCTTTGCGATATTGAGGTCAAACATTGAGACCTTGAAAACGGGTCCTCAAAAATTCTATTTACTAGGTTAGTTTCTTAATGAGCTTGATAACAAAAAATGTGACTTCTCTTTTTACAGGATAAATCTTGATTTTTCCACTTGAATGTTTCCATTTCCTCGACCGCACAATTGTGCATAATTAAAGACACGAATCAGGCCCAACTGGAATTAACAAATTTTGCAATTTGTTAATTCCAGTTGGGATATCTTATATCCTGCCAGTATTTGTGGGTTTGCCGTTAGATTATCTGCTGTAACATTTATTAAATTCGTACTTATCGGAACGTTGGCTCGCATATAGATCATCTGTACCGCAAGACTTAATCGACTCACTGTGAGAATCGAAACCCGCTGCGTAGCGGCGCTTTTCACTCTGCTACGCAACAATTTGTACGTATGAACGCAACGAAACATTTTCAAAGATAAGGACCGAAAAACACATTTTGACTTGTTTCTCACCAGATCGAGTAGAGAATATTGTACAGCACAGATCTCAGTAACTGTTGCTCAGTAACTATTTGCTATAGTTTCATACCCAAGTGCTGCCTCTATACGCGGTCGCCTCCCTATTCTTTTTGAAGAAGTAAGAGTCGAAAAGAGATGGATACAATGACACCACTTGTATCCCATGAACCTCTTGTCCTCATACGACAATCAAAAAACTTCCTCACGAAGCTGTAAAAGATGGGAGAGGTTTCAATCATAAAAAGACAATTGTGGGTTAATCGTTCGTAAACAAATTTTTGCATTGCTTGGTGCTGTTGTTCTCGGGCCAATTAGCACTGACTGGATTTGTCGTTCTTGTTCCTAGTTTGCGTGCTCGTCTGCGTAATGCAGCTGGAGTTGCTCTTGGGTTGGCTGGTTGGTTTAGTTTCTTCGTTGACGTATGTTGAAAAAGGCTGCTGCTGCTGCTGCTACCGTTCGCTTGGTGTCTTATTCGTTTCGTGTTGACGAGTGATGTACAACTTTTGGTGTCTTTTGTTGTTGTTCAGGCCCAGTGACCCGAACGATTTGTGGGGGGCGGAACCCATTTGCTTGGGGGGGAGGGCGATGGAACTACCTATCAGTGCTGCCGTCATCACTGCTTCTGGCTGAACAGTGGACTCCCTCCGCTGCCCGTCGCTGCTCCGCCACGAACTGCGGTATGAAAAGAGGGTGCCACGGCAGCGCGCAACCGTCACAGTGCTTGAGTTTTCTGTCAGTGTGAGCGTTAAGCGCATACGGAAGTGGAAAAACAGCAAAACGCGCAACACTTTGTCTGCTATTATGAACTGCGTATCCTAAATTTGGCTTTCTAAGGTCCCACTTAGAGTTTCATCGAAAACGATGACAATGGCCGGCAACAGTTAAATGGGAATTGAGATAAACTTTGGCATAAGTTGCGGCATGGTCAGGATGTTTAGACTGTTGTGTTTAGTCGACAAAAAAATTAAACGACACTGACGCGAAAATTGAACACGTACAATCTATGCACGTGATCTGTGGAACGAATACTAACTGCAAGAATTCTGTTTTCTCCTTCGATGAGCTGTACCTAAACAATTTGTTGCAATGCGTTAGAATTTGATGTTTGTGACTGAAAATCTACTACTGATCTAGGCTTCCGTGTTTGCGCGAGTGTTATCTACATGAGGTCCTTGTGTTTACCGACTTAACATATCGCGTCTGTAACCAGACACTCGCCTGATAGATTCACCATAACAAATTGGCCTTCAAACAATTGAATTCGCCTGAATTATCGTTGATATGTTGTGCCCCCAAGTTGAACAACACTGGCAAATAGTTTCGAGTTTCATTAATTTGTATACTATAATACGTACTACGCTTTTCGATTGATGCCCTTTGTATCAAGAGTAAATTAATCATAATCTAAAAATAATCTCTATGAAGACAGCAATGGGAGTTCCGCTGTAACGCGCTTTGTTGCTTTCACTAACCCAAATCAAACATGAATTATGCTGATAAAGTATTTAAGCTCTACCAATAATGCGTAATATCGTGCTTTGACTGAATTAGCTTGCAAGGGTCGAACGAACAAACTAAGTGAAAACATGTAGTGCATACACTGGAGTGCGATATCTAACAAAAAAGATACATATGACTTGTTTCCTTTCTATACGCGTTATAGATATCTGAATTCGTTCACGAAAGCAACGCCCCTGTCGGCTCAGGTCTGCCTCTCAATGTCGGCTGACGTGCCGCTTGTTGTGGAGTACAAGATTGAAAACATGGGCCACCTACGGTTCTACCTTGCTCCTAAGATTGACGACTCTGAAGACAACTGAAAGCGACGAGGTAGATGCAAGGGATAGGTACATACTTGTTGAAGAGTATTCTAGGCCTAAATTACCTCATGGCTAAATGGTAAGAACAGGTAAATAACTAGGCTTTCAAGGAGATGACGCAATACAACAGCACGAACCTGTTGAATGGAAAGGTGATGAACTTGAAACACGACTGCAAGCTTTCATTTAACTTGCAGTGTAGACCTCTATAGGCGTTGTATATTTATGCTTTTTAACATACTAATTCCAACCTACTACACCCATCATCTTAGAACACTGACAAACGCTTAATTAACATGATGGAAGTAAACAATAAGAAAACAGAATAAAATCTTGTATATTTCTACAAGTCTCTTGTTGTCTACGTGAATAGTCAAGTGTACCAAGTTAATCAAGTCAAGCTCTCTAAGACAATTTTATCTTTTTGTGAGGAACCAATCCGGTTTTCCATCAGTATACATTTTTGATTAGTATTGGTAATAGGAGGTAGATGTTCTTAGCGTTTTTACCGGGTAATTGAACAAAATGCCTAGAATTCTGCGTTTAATGTGGAGATACCATTAATATGGATAGACAGTAAAAAAGAGCATGCATTAATTTTATATGTACTTACACAAAATTAATCCAATTTACATAGTCATATCAATCATTTCCAACATGCGACATTATGTAGTATATTATATTTAGCATCATCTGAAGTGGATAAAGTACGATAACGTTGACCAGTCAACCAGTGTGCCTTAAATTGTAGTACGGACCACACACTCGTCAGAGTTGCGAGTGCAGAGGATTCGATAGTAAGTTGTTGTAGCTCCTGGTAGCCGGTTTGCCTCTTAAGATGCTATGTCAGTGGATACGAACCACCCGCGAACCATCACTGCACTTTACGTAGTCAAAAAGATATTCCGATCGCTGCGTCATCAAGCAGTCGGTCACCCTGTACTCCTCCAAAAGCAACTCGTTTGCAGCAGGCGGTACGGCAAGGTGTAAGGTATCCTGGTAGTGAGCTCTGAAGGCTGGCCGCCCTACCTTGGTCCATGCGAGGGCTGTGGCTATTAACCTTGGGTTTCAACCAAAGTCGACGAGGAGTCTCTATAGGCTTCTCGGCTCCGCGGAGTTAGCAGCACTTCGGTGTTGTCTGCAAGGCTCCCTGCTGCCTGGGGTTCAGGCATAATGTGACGTCTGCTACTGACTTGCCAAAAGCAATTTTTGCGGTGTATAATTGAAGTATATTATACAAATATTATTCAGGTGGAACACCAACGCGATCGAACTTATGGGTTTGTACATTTGTTGGTTACCTATTGTGTTTTCTATTGTAGTAATGAGGCGAATAGATTTTATTCGCATAGACACTGTAGCGAGATCGTATTCAAAATGTCACTTGCTGTGGACCAACGATGTAGTACGTGTACTTTCCAAAACCCAAAACTTTCTCCTACTGCACTCTCAGTGAAAAATATGTTGGAAAAAACTATTAAAAAACGATCTCAATTATATCACGTCATAAACTCGGACGGCTGGGAAGTTGAAGATTTATTTAGCAGATACATTTACATCAGCTTGTGGTAAAATGTAAAAAAGAGGGGGCATAGACCAGATTTGTGAAAAATACGTCTGCTCAGCTTAACGATAAAGTTCCGACAAGCGCATAGGCTGGCAACAGTGGTATACGCGGCTATTGTAGACAACACGGTTGGATGTTTCGGAGAAAGTTGTTTTATAATTGTCTCCATATCTAAGGAGATTTATATTTTTGCGTTTCAGACGTTGAACGTAGTTGTTCCTTTGCTTTTTTGACGTTCTAGCTTCCAGTTAGAAGAGACAAGACGAATTGTAGTTAGTAGAACTGTGGACGAGGATATGTGAACTCACGATCTTGTCTCCTAGTCGTTTTGGGCATTTTTCAGGTGAAAGAAGGCCCGACTTTACCGGCGAATATGCTGTCAAAAACTACGTTCTTTAAAATACAAAATATTCTCATTATGTAAAGCTAATCATCGTCATAAACCAGAAGTTAAACCTAAATGACACAAAATATCCCGTCACCAACTTTTATTTTTTTATGCGATTAAGCTTATTTAAGGCTTTGCAGTCTTTAATTGCTCCTCTCGCCACAACGTTCATGAGACGCGAAAATGACAACCAGTTTTTAATCGCCCCTTAGCGTCTCTATGAACAAGTGAGCGAGTAATGTACGCTCGCTTCCTCCAATGTCTGTGAAGAAAACGAACGTTGTCCTTATGCCAACAGGAACGAGAGCACCCCAATTTGGTGTGAATCAGTTGACCTTACATTACAAGGAGGCATTCAGGAAGCCACGTAGCCGAACTTATCCTACGTCGTTTCTATCCTACAAAAGCTGATGTGCGACGGACCAGCGGACACTGTCGGCTGACATTCGGTCGCTAGCAGTATTAGCAGCTGTACGACGAACTGGTACGAAGCGAAGTGGACAGGAAAAGCAAATTTGCACTTGTCACTTAGGGCAATGCGTCGCTGAACGGCGTATATCTCGAACTTGAGTACGCTCGGAATTGAATAGACACGTTGAAATGCATGTACTTCTTTGCCTTGAACCCAGATCTATGTAGCCAAATCTGAGATCCTTAGACTTGTTTCATGTTGGTTGATATAGATTGAGCTAAATGGCCCTGTGAGCAATGTATAGCGAATATACATAGATATATACTCCCCGTTTAAAAAATTTCAAAATCAGGATAAATTTAAAAATCAGTGCAAAAAGTAAATCGTTTCTTTTCTACGATTTTACTGACTGTGGATGCAAGAGAGAGAGAGACAGAGGGGTATATGTGGACGTCTTGTTCTGACGAAGCCTGTGCGGAAAATGTTACAGCACGATGTGTAGTTCCTGTAGATTCTATTTGCCCATTGCACACACTCGAAAATTAATGGGGGCCAACTCATGATGACCATTTCTCTTGTTAAAAAATTAACCCTGAATACACCTAGCATAACATTTGCTGGGGTATCTTCGAGAAAAGATAATAATACTGCCATACCATATATTTAAATACAATAAAGACAAGGGCCTATAAGCCCGTATCAATTAAAGTCGATTAAAGTCGGCTTGTTCGAAGCTTTCAGAGGGTGTGGACAATAGTTCACATGAAAAGGAATGAAAAGGAACGTATGCCATAAATGACAGAGCTATATCTCTGGCTAGTTAGAGGCTTGCAAATGTACGTACCACCAATGGCCTTTTGCTTGCATCTACCTGTAGTAGATAAATATCAAATTATTCTAATACGCAGAAACAGGTATGTTTGAGTCATTCTTAACTGCCAGGAAGACAGAACGTTTTAATGCAAACGTGTAGCCGATCCAAATACACCATGCTTCTTTTCATGTTTCTTTATAATCGACATATCACACAATTCATATGTGTGACCTATTCCTCGACGTTGTTATTGGTACATGCGCTGTAAACGTCCTAGAGGCAATTTCAAAAGCAATTTTTAGGATTGAAATTTTTCTGTGTGTCAGGATTTTCCTAGTGTCTTCAATTTTTCTTTAGCACGTCGAACAATGTTTTTCAGTTAGCAGTTGATCTGAAGATATCTATTTCACGTTTTGGATAAACTAATCAGTCACCACGGCACAAGGCAACACGACAAGCATGCTAGAGGCCGTTGGACATTTCTCCGCTGTTGGTATCTTTGATTATCTCCTTTTTATTTCCACCCTATATATCTTCATCATTGCCTGCCTGAGTGAACGACTGAACAGCTACACATCTATTCCTCAGCCCTTCGTGGTTCTTTCCTGCTTCCAACCCGCTCAACTATACTACAATTTCTTCCTCTTACACCCCAGTTACTTCGTTTCTCGCGAACTTCCTTCTCCCACTTTACTTCTCTATCTCCGTCTTCCTTCTGTTCCTGTTCTGGCTGGTAAACGTTGGTCAACTTTTCGATTTACAGACACAACTTTACCACGGCGCTTGTTTGTATTGTCGCGCTGACATTATAAAAACCGTTTGCCTTCAAGTGAGTATATGGAGTGTAGGAGTTTTTTAATCGACCTTCCTCAACCTTTGCCCAAGTGGTGGACGGCACCGGGAAAAATTCACGACTAGCTTTGCGACACGTTTATGCGCGCGTCTTCGTCTCAGTAATGACACTTTATTAGCAAAGGGAGAGTTTTGTAAGGAATGTTTTTCTCCATGCACTCATGTGAACAGCATGACTGACTTTTCAATGCAAATAGGAGTTCTGGCATGGAAATGTAGCGCAGGACATTTGTAGCAACTGGGCACCATCAATCGAGCACTTTCAAGACGTTTGCCGCTCAATTTGAGGCTTGTCAATTCGTTGTTTCAAAAATCGGCGGTTGTCACGGTCGTGTTGGATTGTGCTGAGTCGCGAGCGATATGGGC
>MNPL01018661.1:28110-72672 GCA_002081605.1 Tropilaelaps mercedesae
GCAACCTTTTTCTTTTTTTTTGAGGGGATTAGGTAAACGCTTGATGCTCGTGCGGCACTGCAACCAGAAGGTGGCTAGTGCGACGACTCACAAACCCGCTAAAACTCCCATTTCACTCCATCCTCTCAAGGTTAGAAATGTTAATGACACTACTTCGAAAATGTCCTACAACCTATCTCAATTTGACGACAACGAGAAAGGAGCAATAGTATATGTAAATTATCCAGCATCGGCCTAATAGATCACAGAATATTTGTAGATTATTTCACTTATTTGTTGGTACTAGTAGAGTGCAAAATTGCTTATAGTTCGTTAATGTGTCACCGTGATTGCGAGATTGAGCAAAATATTTTTACAGCTTGCGAAACTCCAGTTAGAAAATGAAATATCTTAGAGCGCCGCAGTGATTAGTCGAAAGCGTAGGGAGAACAGTTAATGACTAAGTTGGTCGACAAGCGAGGCACTGGAGGGTTCTACCAGCGATACAGATACGTTACGTACGCACAGCTACAAAATCTAGGCCTTGCGCCTAGCCATTCGAAAGCCTAGAACCTCAAGTGAAGTGTGACATCATTTTTTAGACAAGGGGCTCATTCAAGTTGTCTACGCTAAGCGAGGCTGGGGCGATCGTGTCTGGCATCCCGAGTCCTATTGTGGATGTTTGCTTCCACGTGATCATAAAAGAAGGTGTCGTTGCTCAGTGGCGACAAAACAGACTTTCTACTTTTTTCGCTCGCTTAACAGCCAGTATGAAAGGTCTGATCTTAGCTTTATTGAATTACTATTATTATTCAAACGCATATAAAATCATCTCAGTTTGTTCCAGATGAAAATTATAACATGATCAATTTCACGGCTCAGTGCCCATGTGCTTTTCTGTTACATTCAGATCTTCGTTTGGTTGGTTGAAGGATATTTCTCATGTTTTGTCTACGTTACAAGCATCATATGAGCAAATAACTTATTCGGTGACGGCCCCGCCTAAAGCGGGGAAGCTTTTTCGCATTTTTTTGAGCACCCTGAATGCAGAAATAGGACAAAGAAACAACATGACCAATATTTTAATAACTATTTGCGCATTTTATGCACATCACATTGTTGGCTGTATCGTATCTACCAGGAATTGTCTGGTCGGGGTAAAACTGTATTTAACAATTATTTCGACGTGTCTGTGCTTAATATTGAACTATATTAATAAATTTCTTTGCGAAGTGTTTGTACACGACGTAAGCACTTAAAAAATATTAAAATACCAATTCATAGGACCACATGAAAAAGCTACAAGCATTATTCGAAGCTCACGGTCCCAAGTCTCACCTTATACTGGTAAAATTTAGCTATGTAATAATATACTTTCAGGGCAGAGGAGCATTCATCTAAAGCATTGTTGTATAACTTCTATTTCAAGGAAAGTTGGAGAGCGACCTTCTAACTGAGGGTGAGTATTAGAATGCGTGAAAAGGGACAGCAGTAAGCCGATCATTATTTGATTACGGTTGGCAATCAGATCTTCGGCGTACTTAATCCTTGCTACTTGACTCGATGTATGTAGCATCTCTGATTTTGGCTTGAACACCCGTTGAGATGGCACCTATTGCGCAGTCACACTGTTAAAATCGCACTTATTCCTGCAATTGCCGTTGTTGATTTGGAACTCGGTACCGCTAATCAACTTGAACGTTTGACGTCCATTTGCGTTTGTGCGCGTTTAAGCAAAGACACGGCAGCCGAAGCGAAGTCCAAAATTACTTCCGGATATTTAACCATGTTCTCGTAACTAAAACTTGTTCTGTGAAGTTCTGTGAAATGAGTCATCCAAGTGGAAAAGAACTGCCCCATAAATTTGAGTATAGACTAGCCTACACTAATCAAATCAGTTTTCTTTTGAAACCGTTGTTCCGTATGAATTGTAATGATAATCCTTTCTCGTTTGATTTGTCTTATGTAACCGTTACACAAAAGTTCATTGAACCAAAGGGTATATATATATATATATATATATATATATACAATGAGTAACCGGCTCGTCGCCATATATCTGAGTGAATATGTTCATGTTTGCTGTCTTAATAATAATTTTTTGTTGTCAGTGATGTAGAATTATGTTAAGGCTTGATCACTTCATTCGTGTCTGTGTTCGAGCATCCACACTATCTGTTAAAGCAGTCTGTACGACGAGAAACTCTACACCATACCCCGCAATAAAGGAGGTGCTGCTGTCAAGGTATTACTCGTTAACGGTGCCAATCGGTCACACTAACCTAGTTTTTATAATTCTACGCAGAATAATAATATTAAACTTGCGTGCAAGTGGGCATTTGATTAAGCAATAAAAGCATTTAATTAACCAATAATACGCCTAACTGACGTAACTGTGCTTGTTGTAGAACTTTCATACCATCACACATCAACATATCGCAAGTGGGGATCTGCGTTAATGAAAAAACGGTAACATAAATGTAACATAAAAATGTGATTGTCCACTTACGTCACCCCACTGCCAGCAGTCAGAAGTTTACACTGCTGATTACTCAGTTGATTTCTGCATGCACATATCAATAATCTCTTGCAGAAATGTGCGGGCGTGACAATTAAAGACGTATGGCATCGGATGGAGGGCCGGCTCACTGTGCTCTGTTAAATTGTGCCAATAATTCAAAACTATTGGGTTGCTCCATTTCGACAGGAATAGACGGTTCAGGGTAGGATCGAAGTACGAATTGCGAGTACGTTACCGAAAGCATAACGAATATGTTCCAGCATTCAGCTTTATTGCTTTGAGATTCGTTACACATGAAGCGTAAAATTCGAGCCGTTCATAGGGTCGCCATTCAGTTTTTACATCGTGAAACTATCTGACGGCAGACATATTATTCGTGAGATCCCTAGTTTTTTTAGAGAATGAGCTCACCGTTGGTTTGAAATAAAAAAATAAAACTATTTCGGCGATTCTTCTTTTATCTTTTATCTACAACCACCAGCTTCGCCTCTACTTTGTCCCATGGTTATACCCTTCTCCACTCTTAGCTGCGGGTTCGCCTCTCCATCCTCTATCGTACCGTCTTAATTTTATTATCATCTTCCTCCTCACCTTGTACTAACATGCTCCCCATTCATTCTACCTGCCGACCAGCTGATCATCTGCCATGAACAATTTTTTAAAATGCCTATATCAGTTTTAAAATGCTCAGTTTCCATGCTCTGTTCGCGCTTTACAGCAAATCCTAGCGGCACTGATTTAGTTGGTGTACACGTGGCTATAAAGAACATGAATGTACTATTTATTACCTAAACAAAGTTAGGAGACCATACATCCAATGAATTTTTTTTACTGTGGTGACGAATTTAGCGCAGTTCGGGGTGATCGAAATTTTAGAGAAGGAAGTTACATGTATTCTAAAAGAAAGTTCTAGGTATCGCGAAATAATCATGCAAAAACGCTATAGAGGCGGTCGCACTTGACGTACATGGCAACAGTGTACCATGCTTCTGTGTTTTTATGCTACAAATATAGTAACACCTTCAGAGATACGCGATCAAATCCAGTGTATCTTTGATATACTGTCTGTGCTATAGAGGAATTCATCATACAAGCAATTTTAGTTTCCCTAAAATTTATTGGGAGAACGTTAAATTTCTAGCATTTGAGTCAGGCTTCGTTAATAATTATGCAAAAAAAAGCTCAATCAAAAAGTTGAGCGGGTGGTGCTTTGCGGGTGTAAAACTTTATGCGAGAGCTCATTATGGCGCGATAATGAACTTGATTTTCGATTCCGATTTGAACTTTCGATCTAGTCACGTCTTAAAATCTGCAATTTTTAGATCATGGTGCCTATATTGGGTTACCAGAGAAAATTATGAATCACTTTGTTAAGACCGTTCATTAGGATATAATTCATTGGTATTATCACGAGTGGCTATTGTTCTTAAGAGGAATTGAACGCAATGAACACGATTGTTTTCACCAAAAATACCACGAAACTGGTGTGCAAACATCCTCCTTATTGAGATGAAGAGAATATATATGAATAGTTTTATTAGTTAAGCTGAGTGTAAATATCGCTGTATGTAAATGAACTTTCGCCTGAAAAACCAGACAAAAATCGCCGACATGGCCATACAACTGACGAAAACGGCACTGATATGCTCCATTCTAGCAATAGCCGTGGATAAACAAAATAGCTTTAAATGACTTTGCGCTAAGTGTAATGGAAATTTAAATAAGATATGCCTGATGCGGTTTTTTCGGAGTAAGGGAATTAACAGTGTAGAGACAGTAAGTAACCCTGAACATACATTTTTTGTACATTGGTCATCAATTTTCTATTTTTTCTAGGTGAGTTTCCCGTACAGGAGATATTAGAAAAAGTAATTGATTTATAGAAACGGTTGTACACCTTAAATCCTTTCTAATAATACATTTAAAACCAGAATTGGACAAGAATAGTTGTGACCTTAACAAGTCGAGCAATGCGAATTTTAACACTCATCATTATGTCGAGGTCGAAAGCGTCCGTAGCTGAGGGTAGAATGATGTTGTCGATGTAATGTCGGTTTAAGCTAAGTGAGCTGCTGTTCAACACTACAGATTATTTTATAGGCAATTTCGTGTGGGTTTCACTATACCAACGGGCAATGCCTCCAGTGGCGTTTTTAGGTTTGTCACAAGAGTTGAGACAATAAAGTTAGAGTAAAGCTCCAAGTCACGCACTTACTGTAGACAGTCACGTATTTTTTTAGAAAATTTACGGCGTATATTTACAATGAAGATAGAGTAAAGCAGGTAAAAGGCTTAATCTTCTTGTCGAACTTCGGGCACTGTATCTATTGGCCGACGGCAGACTTTTTCTGCGTCCGCTCTCAAGGTGCGATTAGACAGTGCGACTAAACAACAGATCGAAAACCGATAGAACATTGATGTAACCCCAGTTTCTTTATTATATTTAAATTTGGCGAATGTGAACCCTACTAAATGCATTCGTTTCATAAAAATAAATAACCATTACGAAAATCTTAGCATTAAAAATCTTAAAAATTCGAGAGTTACTGCCCTCAATCTTGAATCGCAACAAAACCTGGATACAAGTATAACAATAAGGGGTAAAGTGCATCTACAGCATGGCAAAACGAATAGCACTAACAATCATAACCAAGAGTAGCTTAACCAAATGTCCTCAAAGTCATTTCCGCTACGTATTCATAAGCGGTATTGTAAACATAGACAATTAGCTTGCATATAAGATAAACCTCATGCAAATATGAACTTAGTAAAGTGAAGTTTCTGCGCGTAACATCGAAAATGTGTAACATTTTAAAGATGCTCTATTTGATTGGCTGTATGTATATATTAACCGCTCCCTCACAGAGTTCGCGAGAATAATGTGCGTAGTCGGGGCTCCTATTCTAAAAGCCGCTAGCATGCTGATATGTTCTTGCAGTACGTTGGCTCACACTGTCTGAAAACACTATTTTAGACCGAAGAGATTCTTTGCACTCCCGCGTGCTGCAATGAAAACACAAATTCATTGGCCGCAAACCGTTCAATGTCATAGCACACCGTATCATATCACGTCATAAGTTTGCTATTACAAACTTAGCTACAATCATACTGTAGATTTAAATGCTTTGAAAATGGGCTCCATACAATAATTTGCCGATTACTTCTTGTCCCTATTTATTTTGTCGTTATAGGCAACTTTGTAGGCGATCGGCTAGAAATGCTTAGAGCTTTTCATCAAAGTCGAATTGGATATCGTTTTCTTGAAAAAGTTGTTGAAAAACAAAGCATTTTCATGCATCTGATGATTGAATGGTTGTCGAAACCAATCAAAGCTTGCAACGCGATAAGCTGGATTATGGCGTGTCATACTTTTTTAATAAGCCTGCAAAAACAATCAGCAGGGTCTAGAGTGAAGACACAGAACAAAATAATGTACCCCTTCGTTTGCCATTACATCGACGTGGACCGAGCGGACTCTTATTGGTAATAGATTCGTGAAATACCAAATTTGTTCCGAATTTTACGAAGGACTGCGACAACACGTTTAGATACTTTTGTATAGCGCCAAGCTGAGCTTGAACAAATCTATTTACCCGACAAGCAATTTATATCAAATTCTGGTACATGCCAAGGGTTTTCAGGATGAGAATGGTTCTAGAGATGCTTAACGTAGCTTTAGGGCACGAAAGTGCTGAATTTCAAAGTTGTAAAACAAGTGGAGCTTCGACGGTATTGGATATGACCTTAATCGGGTATAGAAAAAATGGTTTTCACCTGACTGCTTTAAGGATGCAAACGTGCATCGTAATATCTATGAAAAACTAATTCTTTCATTCTGTGTTCTTTTTTTACCTTAAGCTTGCGGAAAAGAAATTTTATAGGTGCAGAAAAGAGCAAAGGGTCAGAAACGCATATTCTCGCGAGTGCTTCAATTGCACACATGCCTGTTTCAGTCTAGGCAGTGCAAATATGTAGCGCGGTTTTTAGATTGATTTAATATGCCCTTTCGTATATTAAAAGGTCTGTTCTCACAAAAAGAGCTATAATGTCGTCGGTATACAGTGATACCCATAGAAATGCACGATATAACTGAGACAGAATACGAGTTTTATATCAATTAGTATAAAGCCTTCGACCAAAACGCGCTGGCATAATAAGGATATACTTGAATGCAATGTTGACTTTTTAGTTGGCTGTATTACTGAGTTGCATACTAGATAACATTTCGAATTCGACGTCTTGGAAATAAGAATATGTGACAGCGCCCTCTTCGATAACCAACTATATGAAAAGCTTGATGAATTGATAAGTTCCAGGGATACCCAAAAGGTCCTCTTGGCAGAGGCACCCAACTGTACACAAAGGATTCGTTTCCATACGAGTGGAAAATGAAGAGAGATACTGACCGAGCGCCTTGTTAGTTCTTCTTTGAATACTATATTTTTAGGGCTGACCATCAACCAACATTTAACGTCCACGGTAGCACTTTGTGTATTATTTCGTAAGACGGACCCCATATAAATGTAAATGTGCAACAGCGGGGAGCGAACCTGTGCCCCCACGTGTCTCCTCCGGTCGTAAGGCGTACACGAATGTGCCAAGCCACCGAGCTCGATTATTCGTTGGATGCTGCTTTTAATGGTCATTACCCATGCCTTGCCTACAAATTTATAACCAACGTTCGACCTGAGGAATTAGATGTGTGTGACGCCGGTCCGAGTTGTTCCATATTCAATGGGAATTTAACCTTGAAAAGTGGAGCTCAGGGGTGTCAAATGTTTCGTTTTAACTAATTGCATACGCTGGGAGATAAACATTCTCCCGTTTCGGTGAATGAACAATTCCTTCTTTCCTTAAAACAGTATGACCGTGAGCGCTTATAAACATGTCTACATCCAATATCACCCTTGCTTTTTGTTTTTTCATGGGCTTCCATGCATAAGAGCGTAGAGGGGTCGAAATTTTCCAAACTGGCAGTACCTTACCTAGCAGCTCGACGAAACATTGGAGGCAGAGGCAGGACATGCATATGTAAGCACAACAATTGCTACGATAAACCCAGCTGCTCTGGCAAACGCTCCGGAGAAGCACGAGAGCATTCGAACCTTCATATAAGGGGGTTGGGTTATGGGTCGATACGTGCATGGTTTAAAGAAAGCATATACATTATAGATAAATATTTGCTGTGCAAGATACAAAAAACCGTTTCAAAGCTGTACAGTTAAGGGTAAAACAGTTCCGATCGTGGTACATGGTACGAGACGTCTTTATAGAGTTTTCACTCTCTGCGAACTGGTCAATGAAACGTTTCCGAAAGTGTCTAAAAAATACGCGATTGGGTTACCAAGTGATGGTTCGGGGGACAGAGGTAACAGATCCTAACGAAAAACGTGAGTTCCCTAAACTGTTAGGCAATCATCTTCTTTATTTAAGAGAGCCCACGGACGCATTTTGTTAGCTCGAGTGTACCATAATATAAATTCTACGCAAATCAGTACCGGTATTACGTCAAGTGTTGTGGAACCGATATGTCCAACAATATAGTTCTTGCCCAATAAAGCTCCTGTTCCCGCTTGTGCGGCATCAACAACAAATGTCAGTAGTGTAAGGTTAAAGTTTACAACTTTTCAACAAAAATAGTGTCTTCCTACAAGCGCATTACCATTGGCGTATGGAATTCGAAAACTCTGGTTGCTAAATTAAAACTGTTTCACCTTAACGCAGAGCTGCATGTACTGGTGGTGCCACTTTTTGACTAGTGTAGTGAGCCAGGTAATGACATCCTTGCTAATTAGGTAACTTCAGAGAATTTACCTTCCCCAATTCTCCCTCTATCTATAACGTAACGTGAATATGTTAGAGGTGGTAGATACAGCTATAAACATGAGGCGGCTAGAAAATAGCCTACAAGTTCGCTACGAGGATCAAACTTTTTTTAGAATTAAAAACAGCCAGTCAACCGTGAAATAGCGCTCGTCTTAAGGAATTTCAATCCGGCGCAGCAGTTTCCTTTTCCGGGAAGCACGGTAAACCATACGATCAGGCAGTCAGCCTTGCCCAATTAAATTGTCCTCATAAAGTAGAAACATCCTGTCAAACGTCACGGCCCCACAAACAATGAGCACCACGCCAGGTATGGAGTCAAAATTTTCCATCAAACTTAGCGATCGAGGCTTCCCTCAGATCGGCCCTACGTGTACCGAAAGCCTAGTCTAGCACGGGTCGCAGCAATTCGAGACCTAGTGAAACCCTCTAAACTGTGAAAGAGTTTTGACACTAATGCTACCCGCAACTTTAGCCTAGATAGATATGGATATCTCAATGCTTACGGTAATTCGTGCAACAAGCTCACTTAAAACCCAGTTATTACGTCGTGAGCAGCAATGACGAAGACGAGAAAGGTCCCAGTTGATACAAGAAGGATGTATCCGTCTCAAGTAATAATAGTCGCGCAGACGATTTTATTTCGCATCGAACAATGGATAATGGTGTTGCTTTAAAAGATTCGCGTTTTAACCCCGTAGCTGCGCATTTATGGTCAAGAGTCGTCATATCAATGTTGTTTCATTTAAGAACTACCTGCATTTAAAAGCTAAGATGAGATATTTCCGCCCACCTCAGCAGCATAACAACCTCTTACGACACAATGAAAGATTATGTAAGCTGGCTGATAAATCCAGTTGATGTCTTAATATTTTTGAAACACGATCGATATGGTTACTGTAAATGTAAGTAGGAACGGAGCCGTTTTTCCGGGCGAAAACCACGCATTTAAACAAGATAAGCAAATCAGAGCTTACACTTCAATAACACTAAAACCTTCCAGGCCTTTAGGGTTTTAGGGGGGTTTTCTTATTGCGAAAAATAAGCATAGATATCGTCTTAAAATGCACTAAATTCTGCCTCTTTTACTTTCGCAGACGAATACACATAGCATTTTACGATACTCATATGCACCCCGTCTGCTCAAGCCGACTCAGGCCGTTGTTAAACCATAGCTGCCATATTGCTCAAAGGTTGCCGAATGCTTTTTGTCTTTTGGTTGCAGTAGCTAGCAATCCTTCTTAGCGACGGCGTTGAGCCGTATGTCATCAAGCGTACGGTCCAACAACAAGGAGCTTACTGTAAGTGAGTTAATATCACCCTCATAAATGGTTTATATAAATGACTCACACAAAGCTTGTCATACGCCTGTTTCATAGAACTCGCCGTTTTAGCAGAGCATTCCGAAAATATATTCATTACGGACTACTTAATTCCACGGACATTATTGCCACTCATCACAGTGGATGAAGTGACCATCTAGAAACGAGAAACCTTAGAATTAGCCTCTCTAAAAAATTTTGACCTTCGAAAAGCAATAGACCCAGGCGGAGTTTGAAATGAACATCTCAAAAGCGCTCGTGGTGTAACTACGTTTTAAATAGAACTGTTTAACCAACTGGACTGTGTGCTTTGGAACACCCTTTAGTTGGTGGAGAGATACAATTCTGGTGATCATAGATGACAGAACAGGTTGTCCGACCGAGCTTTCCACCTGACGAAGAACATAAAAAACAAGCGGCTGTGACAAACCGCTTTTTCCATCTCTCCAAAGAGCAGCGCGGTTTCCGGACGAACCATTCGACGACATCGATGGGTTGCTAAATATGTTGATATTGTGAAAGAATGCGAAGCAAATTTTAGAAAGATCGCAGAGTTACTTGTAAGTCGTGCTCGGATATATTAATGCTGCTCTTAAATTGTTACCAAGAGACACGGCTTTGAGCCCCGTGGTGGCGGTTGGAGTTCCCTTGCATGCTTTTAATTTTACTGGAGAAAGACTACAGAAAAATAGAGTGATAACAAAATATAGCTTATCGGAGGTTTTGCTTTTCGCTTAAGCAAATAGCATAACGCATGGTAACCTAAGTTTCTTTCGTGTTTTCAGTTTTGTTGGAATCTCCCCGATGAGATTCGAGAACCCAGTATAGACTGTGGGGGTACTGCTATACGCTGACGACATTGTATACTGAAAGAGTCGTTTAGAGGTGCAGCAGGCAATAGCCAGGGGTCATATAACGACTGCTGACGGCGTTATATGACGTTACGAACGGCTCGGCCTAACAGAAAACCTCTTCAAAACGGCAGCTATGAAATTCAAATGAGGTGGCCAACTAACATCACACGGTACCACGCAGGCACTTTTCTTTACCTACATAAACAAATTCTCATATTTGGGCCTAGTAATAACGGTAATCGGAGGTTCAGACCTCACATAACTGACAAATGCCAGGAAATACGGCTATCCGTCTCAGCAATAAAAAACCTAGCGGAATTTCAACCCAAATTTCTTCAACACAGGTGTAATACAAGATCAAATGCAAATTTTGCGAGACGTCTCGTGACCGTTAGCCAAATGAGCAATCCGTATGCTGAAGATGTAAGCGAATTTGGGAAGGATATTACGCGATCTGTTACCTTTTCGTATCTTTTCCAGCGAATCTGTTTCAACCGCGCCTCCATTACCACTGTAAGGTGGCTAAAGTGTAATCTACGCTTTCTACAATTGTGCACTATTCTAATTTTAATATTAGCCCGCCAAAATGTGGTCCATGGTCTTGAATTGTTTTTATATGCATAGACACATGCATGTGGGCGGTACTTTGAATTTAATGGGATGTATGTATATTCGAAGTTGTTCATCTATACCTAGCAAAAATTAATAAATTTTAATTGAACTAAATTATTTACGTACTTGGATAACGTTGCTGACTCTGACCTTTGTCAATCGCAGCACACTCCTGCGACAAAGGCGGAGGTCAAATGTTTTCAATGTGATTGTCTACTCATTCTCTACTGCGAATGCAGCAAGCATGAAACATCTTTCATGCCATAAAATGGTAAACGGCACGCCTACGCAAGCCTTGCATCCAGGGATTTCAAGACCTACATCGTACTGCTCGGCACCCTCCGGATTAACTTGTTCTAATACCATACCATACAAGACTTGGCAAGATAGGCACGTTGATTGACATTATACCTTTATTATATATCGGTCGCTGCTATGGATACTATCGGAACAATTGAATTTGTGAAAGCACTGGTTATAAAGCCACCTATTATGGCCATTTGCATGCGAGGCGGACCTTGACGGGTCACTGGAAGGCACTTTAGTAGAGCCTTTGATGCTACAATGTCTAACAGTGCAAAAAGCAAAAAAAGTATTTTTTGCTACAATGTCTGACCTAAATGTCCAGAAAAAACTGAACCGCATTTTGTAGTAATTTTCACTCGAGCCAAGAAGGCTTACAGAACACCTGCTAGCGTTGGGCGCTTCGTTACACTAATACGTTCACAGAATATAATCGTATTAACTTTATTCAATAAAGTCATTTCCTTTATAATCTTGTACAAATAAAAGTTGATTCTTAAAAAACAGGGTGTGAGGCTAAAAAAATTTCCCTTTAGGTATATGCAAAGTCCGACTTAGGGTAGCTATAGTGTTTGGTAAAATACTGCAAAATACTATTTGTTGAAATACTGACATGCTGTAAAATGCTTCCAGTTATCATCGAATAACGAAATCAGGCTTACTTTGCTTTACTGTTTGATTATCTGGATCCCAGTCGACTAATTATTTGACCTAACACGAGTAAAAACGCCATCCGACTCACTTCTAGCATACACCATTGAAAATCAGTAATTTGATGGGTGTTAAATTGTTCCTGCGCTAAGCTCCGATTGAATATTTGTTGAAGTGTCTAGTGTGCGTGGGCGCCGGTTTTTATTGTCTTATCCGTGTTAGCTTGGCCAGACTGTATACAACGCTTTATGCTTAGTGTTAGCGAAATATTTGCAAGTAATTTCCACCAATATAGCAAAGGTGAAATAGGCAATTTCAATCAATCTTTCGAGAAGGCTCTATTAACGAAGTTCGCGGGTGTGGTTTACTTCAACATTTTTTATCATCGAAAGGATTTTGCCTTTATTTCGCGTATCTTCATCGAGCTTTTAATTACTTATATGACCTTTCACTGGACAGAAGCCTAAATTTTAACCATGTGATGAAAGGAGTAGATTGGCCTTTCGCTTCCTTCGCAAACATCGCTGGCGTTTAACGTTGAAGCAAGTAATATTATGTACTTACGTTTCAAATATTCACAGTTAGTGATACGATGTTAATTCTTTTTCCTGGCATAATATGTGTGTATATATTATGCTTAGGTGCTTTTTACACGTTTCCCTCTACAACACATTTTTATAAATGTCTATGCGGTATATTTTTTGCACATTAATCACTTTTTTGTCTTTTTAGTAATTGCGAGCTCTGCTGTGACCAATGATTACAGCCGAGAAAGGGAACGCCTTTGATAATAGCAATAAGCGGAAGGCCATGTCGGGGGCAGACTATTCCAGAAACTTTGTAGTTTAGCTGTTCCGACCTGGTCAAGCCACACGAAAATCAGAGCAACGAACGATACTGCAATGCAACGATATAGTGCTCACCTGAAAACACAATTTTCTGTCAACTCGAGAGTAGTAGTCGCGAAAATATGGTTGTAAAAATATGCACTTGCCTCACCACAGATTAGTATATAACTGCTGTAAAATCAAAGCCGAATGAAATTTTGTGGATATTTTCGGGGTTCGCAAAAATACTTGTGCCCGAGATCATTTTAACACATTTCTTTTTATAGGTAACGTGGGTTAGTTTTGTTTGCACTTTAATTAGTATCCGTTGAAATGATTTGAGAATATATCTGTATATAATTCATATTCCATAAGTCTAAGCTTTTCTCGTGTGCCAGCAAAGGACCAATAAACATTTAGTATTGTACAAAGTAGAAGGATCGGAAGGACCGGAAGTATAGAATTCTTTTATTCGTTTTCTTTCAGCGGTGCTAGTAAATTGTGGGTCTTGAGAGTTTATTTTTTCATGCATTGAGAAAATGTAAAGTCTGATGAAAAACCAAGTGCCATTTGTTGCCCTAGCTGCAGTCTTACAACTGGAAGAGAGTTTTTAACATGCCAACTTGAGAGTACAATGCAAAGAGTACATGTCAAGGACGGTGTTCGAGAAATATGTAAAATAAGCATATAAGCAGTATATGACCAATGCAAATGAAAACCGCTGGTTTAAAATTTTAGAAATCTCAGCATAAAGTATATTTCAGATAACGCAACAACTCTAATGCAGCATTTATGTACCCAACCGAGGATATGTTGCTGTTCCGATTTTCGCATGCAATATCTCATTGTGTCTTAATACTATTTTGTTAGTTTGATTTTTATAGTAAACTAAAGGCCAAGACGTCCTATCGAGTATTATAAATGAAAGTGGTGGGAATTCGAACGCACTCGCGCTTCGTGTCGTTTAGCTCGAGCCGGGAATCGTTTTTGTTTTCCGTAACGGAATTGGGGACAATGATAATTGCCACATATAGCAGTGAATTTAGAAGCAAATTTTATGACTAAAAGAGTGACATCACTAAACTTAATAACGCAGAACTTATGTAATGGGTAGTTAAGGAGTTCCAGATGATGCATGTTGCCTACCTTCTGGAACAACAAAAAGACTTTTGCAGATTTCATGTCCTGACCATTAGTAGAAGCCGGCGATCATGGATATCTATTTTGTAAAGCGAAGGAAGGAGGTTCGGGCAAGCTGCAGTTTTTAATCGAGACTAGTCGTCCAGGATCAAAATGCAGGAAACTAACTAGGATGTACGGAAAAGTGCCATCAGTGAGGGGTACCATGTATTGCAGGATTCAACTGTGGAGCCAATAATGACGACACTAAGCAATGCCTGCAAAATGACCGGTATGTGGAACATTCGCAATCTGCGGCGACCCTACACGCGGAAAGTTTATAAGTTTAGAATCCGTTGTAGACAGTTGTTTGGGCAGGTTCTAGATTGTGCGATTTATCGGAACGTTCACTATGGTGAACACTGTCAGTGTTTGAACTAGTCCGGTGGTCTTTCACCTGTTACTATGGCATGGCTACAAGTTTGCGGCTATGCTGGAGCATATATTTATATGTATTTATATAAAATTATTTACATATATTATTTATACAAAAGAATGAATATTAGAATTAGATATTTTAGTAATGAAGATAAGAGAGAAACGTCAAACCAAAACGTGCGCTATATTTTACTAATGCCTTGTGTTGCCGTGTAGACTGAGGAATTCGCATTACCGTACCAGTAATAATATTACATCTTATTTTATATGCTTACTTTTGCCAGGATACATGTGTAATGGCTGATAGTGACGGGGTAAATACAGATACCGGTATCATAGTTATCTTAATACAATGCAAACTTTGTGTCAGAGTCGAGCGTACTTTATTGACTATAGTATAAGACATCTCTAAATAAGGTGTACTACTGATACTCACAGTGACCTGAGTTATATTTCTGCAGAGGTGAAAGCCCGCAAGTGAATCCGCGCCGGTCGTTTTTCTGTGTTGATGCGTGGATGTGTGCGGTCAGTGCACCGGCCTGAATTTAGCATTTAATGATGGAGCTGAGGGCGGCTGTGCTTGTGGGTGTGTCGATGGTTGTTCGTGTGCGCACAGACTGTAAATTACTTAGATTAGAGAAAGCAGATCGTAATGTAATGACGAAATGTAAGGTAGTGCCAGCGCGTGACGGAAAGTTTTTCCGAAGACGCTTCAGCAGTATTGAGATTACGGATCTTTTCCACGTTACGAAGGTTGCAGGAGCCAGAAGAATCTGGCTATTTAACAAACGGTAAAATAACGATTCAGTGACATATGTTTTGGCAGCAAATGAAGGCGTCTAGGCTGGTTCTTACTTTAAAGTCTTGAAAACCTTCTAACCACCGCTAGCTGTAGAAACGGAGCCCGTACGAGTACCGTGTGACGACGACCAGTTCGACTTTAGAAACAAAAGACCAGGTCTTTCATCATTAAACTAGGTTCTTTCAGTCGCACAGGAAAAACAACAAAGACAACGAAAACCGGGAGGCTACGTTTGACAAAACTTTTAGGCGTTGATTCGATAAACTGGTGTGTAATCTTGGATGCGCCAAAGTACTGTAAGTATCTACATTATGGCCAATACTGTGGAAGCTCACGTAGTGATACAAAATTTCGGTTAGTTTTAATTGCGGATTTAAGCATCATAGCTGATAATTTGGGATTCGCGATGACGGTCAGTACTAAAAAAAACTGGCAATTGAAGCCAACACAACATCGGTTGTGACGGATTCTACGTACAGGCGCTGTCGAAAACTGGTTACGAAAAAAGAACATGCCCCTCACTGAGAGAAAGTGCTGTGAACTTAATATTTAACCAGAAAAACTCCTACTAAGAAGGGATTCAGATATCTGTATATATAGAATATATCTAGATATTTTCATGTATAGAATACATTTACATATCTGAATATATAGAGTATAACCAGATATCTAGATATATTCAGATACGTCGAAGGAAAAATAAACCCAGCGATGGCAAAATGAGTGGAGAGGTAAAAACAACAGTGGCTAAGGAGGTAACACAGTGAGATTATTTATTGACGGGCCACACATGAGTTGCCAAGAAATAGAAACTAAGGGCTAACTTGGTGTAATGCACGAAAAATATACTAGGCTTTTTCAATTTATATTCGTTGGCAATAAAAGTAGGCGCTCGTCTTATGTACTTGGTTCCCGACGTGATCGTCTTGTAATCAGGTTAGACCAATTTCTACAAAAAACAAGGCTGCTGTGAATAAATAGCAATGTGACGAACGCTAATTTGATTAATTTTGACCCTGTTACATAACACAGTGGCGAGCATATATGGTCCTTTAGCGAAACAAGCTAAATAATAAACCAAGCGATCCATAAGGCGTATTTCCAAATCAACTACATTCATGTAAATAGAAAAAAATCAAGATTTTAGTTTTTGCTGTGACAGAACACAACTTGTCCACAGTGTTATATGTACCCACAAATAGCCCATTATTAGCTCCTCTATATTTGCTGTAAAATACTTTTGTCAACTCAGCAAGGAACAATTTCTTACCAGAACAGAGGAACTGAAATCTCACAAAAGTTTCGCCCAAACTCGTCTCCGCCTACGAAACATAATAATTTAGAGGAAACTCCAAGCGACATTTGTTCTAATAATGGCCCATTTGATTTCGATATTAAGGCGTCCCCCATTTGTCTAACGTGTAAAGTCTATTGAGTAGGGGTTTTTTGTGTCAGAATGCGAGAATCGGATGAGTCCTATTCTTGGGAATGCAATTTTAGCAGTCGGTATAAACGACGGAAAATATAAGAGCGGTGTCGTTGTGCCTGAAGCCTATAGCTAGACCGTCAAGTAGTCTTGCAAGAGTAACATAAAGGACTACTGCCATTTCTCAGGCTTCTTCATAAAAGCAGATCAAACGAGCGAACTCGTGGTCTTCTTCGACTAGGAAGATCCCACGTGAAGCTAGTCTGTACTGAATCTCATGTGGGTTCCCTGCATGCTTTTCCTCAAGACTTGCCCACAGAGACAGCGTGGGCATCTTTGCAAGAATGTTTCGCCCAGGCCTGTGTTAGGCCCCTATACCGCGCTCGAATTGTAGTATTTGATCGCTTATTTCTTGGTGCTGTCACGAACTTTTGCAAATTCATAAATAAAAAATAACCATAAAAGAAAAAAAAATCACATTAAAGCTTTATGGATCTCACCTCAGCCAAATTAATTATTTGCAGAAAAAGGCTAGCAAACCTTTTCAGTGCAGCAGAAGACTGCAAAAAATGAAATTCTCTACTGGAATATGTCACCAAACTTTCTGCGGAGAGCAGTATATTAATGTGTTTTTGATGATCTCCAATCACGCGGCGGACCCGGAACCAGAATGGACTAATTCTCTTACTCTAGGCGGCTTGTATATGTATGCGTTGTTGTCCAAAATGACACTTTTTTTCACTGATGTGATGGCAGTACCCCCAAAATTAGAAACGGTACGTTTCTTACCGAGCTTTTGTGTATCCAAAATGGAAACCATGTTAGTTCCAATACGTAGCTGGCCACACAAAAAGTTCTTTCCAGGGTTCTAGCATTGGGTTCCCTAGTGTTTCCAATCCCGGCAACGTTTGGTGGCTTCCATACTCACTCGCCTGGCGTCTAAACAATGAAAAATCTTACAGGAGACTCAACAGGACCAATGCGTTGTCGCATATCAAATAAATTATATCTAAATATATCGTCGTTTTTAAGCCAATATTAGTGGAAACCGTTACCACAAAGTCAGTCAATAAAGAACGCTAGGTTCCTCTTAATTTTGCGGCAAAATTAACTAATGCTTGAAAGCGAGCAGATGACCATGTCTATTTAATATCCACCGTGTCCGTATGCTGGGTTTAATCATCATCTACAGATGTGGTTTTGAATGTCATTTTGCTACGACAGCTTCTGTAATGCCGCTATGCATGTATGGATCAAAAATTTTGTTACAACGTCAACGGAGAGATTTACTCTCTTTCACTTGCCTTTACCTCAAAAGACATCCAAGTGTCGGTCTTTGCCATCAGGATCACATTGATATGACTGGTTTTATCGAATTGACTCGACGAATTCATAGTCTCGGTAAATCCGTTTTTTCCTTACTGCGTTTTCTTACAGTTTGAGTATCATGTTTCCTTCTTTTACGCTCGTCTCTGATCTTGGGCGCTTCTTTCCATGGCTAAGCTGGCCACCACACAATACATCTTACAGCAGTTACAAATACTCATAGGAAAGAATTGGTTCAAGTGGATTCGACCTTTTCGCAGAATACACTGCTTTAAGCCTATGATGACGATCCTGGTGATGGTGATGCTAATAACACTATTTATTATAATAATAATAATAATAATAATAATAATAATAATAATAATAATAATAATAATATATAGTATTATTATTATAAACGTTCTTTGTTATATATTATAGGTTTTTCCGTCAAAATAGCAACATATCATACATTATTGTTTTCAAGGGCTTTTCGACAAAACCAACACTCCTTAAGGATTAATTTAACAAGTTATTACATGTTGTGATGTCATTATAGCGTACTTCATAGTGCACATCATAATGTTACAATAAACAGCTTACGTTACTCGAACAGGATATTAATTTATGGCTGTCTTAGTTTCCATGATGACAGGTACAAAGATCGTATCTGTAATTCAAGCTCAACTTTATTACATCAATGTGGGAGTAAACTTCGCACATTCTAAGCAAGTATTCGTAAAATTGGCCTGGCATCCTTAATAAAGGAATCAATCGCCTTTGACAGCTCTTCCAAGGGAGCAAAATGTCTATTGCCGCAATACCGTGGTGTTTCTTGATGCTGAAGCAACTTGATGTGATTACTTGTGAATTCTTAATGACTAACGTGGATAAGCAATACAAGGCAAAGATGAACGACTTTAATAACGTAGAAATTGCTCGGGAGGGCTGCAAGCTGGACACCATGGTAGTTGGTGAAACAAGCTTAAAAAAGGCTATTTACTGTTGCTATATACCTCTGTCTCTGGCTCAAACAGGGAGCATGACAAAAACGGTAGGGATTTCGTAATTTATGTGCGTGCAAAGCGCAACATTCTTGCTAGTGAGGTAAAAAAATAGTTACGTGTGTGTAGTACGCGTCCATGTCAAGAAGTCGGAATTATCCTGTGAGCTCCTATTTAGGTAATTTCTCCTACAGAGAGACGCTGTCTGACATGTGAGATGACATCTTTCTTCTAGGAAATACACCGTTGTATCATTGCGGAAAACTCAAAGTTCTTCTTTGGTTTCGGTTCACTCCCCAGTCATACTTGTCATAACGCGTAGATGTCTCACTGATCTAGGGAAGCTTCTGTCTGTGATGCCAGTGAAGTGACATAGTCCAAAGAGTGTTACGTTCTATCGTTGCTGTGTTAGTCGAGTTGTTTTAATGGTGTCGATACTGTGACTTTCAACCTGCCTTTGGTGCTTTCAGCACTCTTTTGCCCACCAAATATGACATATGCTTTACCACAGTCATTCTGTATATGCACTTGAATCTGGACGAACTTCAATTATCTACTGGTTTACGGAGTCCAAGACGCCACGTCAATACTGTCCTTGGCTTTCGGTTATTTCCGCGAATCTATGGTAGCCTAATAGTACCTCTTACGTCCTCTTAAGCGGAAGCTTCAGTGTGCCAGCACAAAGTTACACAGAAATCTGTGCGCGATTAATTCTGATAGAGTAGAGATAAAAGTACAGCAAAGCTCCTTCAAACTTTTTTATCCACTTTAAGTTGCCTTAGGGGTTGCTCAAGCTATTGCCGATAAATTAAACCGTCTCTTTGTTACTCTCGGGACAGAGTAGTTAATTGACCACCCAAGAAGACCTTCGACTAAAGTCAGAGTCTTTTAAGACCAATGTTCTGCCTTAACAGAGGTCAGCGTATCCGAAATGCCCAAGCCTTTGGATCTTTAATATTTTTAGGGGTGACCACTAGCCAAGATTTAACGGCCACGGTACCGCTTTTGCATGATTTCGTAAGACCAACCCCATTAATGTAAATTTGCAACAGAGGGGATCCAAACCGGGCATCTACGTGTCTCCTCCGGTCTCAAGGCGCACGCGAATGCGCCAAGCCACCAAGCTCGCCTTTAGATCAAACTAAGGCTAACTAAATCGTTGGGGTTCTCCTAGCAAATTGACAAACTTCTTGTATACTAGCATATTTCCTGGCATATCTTTCAAGAGATTCAAGGTGACAACAGGTGTTCCGTTCAAAAACAGAGGTGAGGAAGTTTTTCTCAAAATACCGGCCGATTTCGTTGGTAAGTTATCTGTATAGATTTTTTAAAGGTCTCTTTATGTCTCAGTTTAAGCAGTGTCTTCATCCGGCAAGCTTCCCCTCACCTTGTCAGTCTAAATTGTACAGACTACGCTCGACTGGGCTCAACTTCAAACGTCTTCGGCGGGCGTTGCTAACGCCGTCGGTAACGGTCAATGTGGTAATGCTGAATGTGTGGCCTGCGGCACTTTTTTCAATTCTCGGATGTTTGACTGCTCAGCGCCAGTTGGCAGTTGATTTTATTAATTGCGGTAAAACACAGGCAGTTATGATTGGCTGTATCATATCACCATGGCCAATAATTAACCGCGGAATCTCTCTCAGGTTTCTGCCCGGACTACTGATGTTTCTTATTCTTATCAAAATAATTGTGCTGAAAATTCTTTCGGACGAATTCTGTAGGGCGGTTGCTTACCCGAATCGCACAACACTTCGCTTACGCACCCGTGCTTTATAAGTCTTCTTTATCATACTATTGACGACATTTCTAGTTGGTATGCCAATTTGTAAGTTCTCTTGCCTAAATTCTAGGCGATCTAATAATGGTCTTCGAAATTCTGCATATATCGCTTGCACACATACATACAGTTTGAAAGTGAGCTTTGAATAATATTTGTTGTTGCTTAGAGCTCACCTTTTATATCTTCAACTGGCAGACGGACACCTTGAGCCTGTTATGGCTTGAAAATTGCTTGAATGTATAATGAACGGGCGGGCAGTTTGCAAACGCCCGTCTGTCGTAATGTTTTTTTTGAATATCCAGTTGGAAATTTATTTGTTATATGCGTGCTACCGTGTCCAGAGGTTTTTCGTACCTGATTACTTGCAAAGGTAATAACACAAAATTCACCTCGTTTCCGTATCCGTCAATGCTACTTAGTATCGCTCTTTGAGACGTCACACGTGTCAAGACGTGCTTCGCGTGTTTATCAAAATTAAAATTTTCCGTGTGCTTAGTTTTGATTAAGACGCTAACGACTGCATGAACATGTCGACAAATTACAATGACCAAAGGAGAAGCTTTTATATGTTTTTAATTATTTTTATGCTTTTCATCATTGACGTCATCATTTTGTAATTACATATTGTTATGTTGTTAGTGTACGTGCGCTCAAAGCATCAAAATGCGAAAGAGCAAGCTAGTCATCTAACACGATAATGATTAGTTTGCGCTCAAAGCATCAAAATGCGAAAGAGCAAGCTAGTCATCTAACACGATAATGATTAGTTACGTTTAAAAAATGCTACAAAGTGCCTGCCAGTTTTACCGTCATATTCCTAAGACATTTCATGTATTAAAAAAAACTTACTGGCTTTGATTTAACGTTGCTATATGTACGTTCTCAGTTCTGCCTCCAAAAGTTTAGGCGTTAGTTTGCCGAGATGAATGCTCGGGCCGCTAAAAACAGAAAAACTTTAGCAAAATATTCTATTATTGAGTGTATTTTTTGCTATGTAATAAGCAATAAAATAGGCTCAGTTAATTTAGGTCGCACTGTGTTTCATAAAGCGTGGTAGCTAGTGTGTTTTATTATTTGAAATGAGATTAAATTTAGTCTCAAGGTGATATTTTAGCAGTTGAACAAGGATCATTTTATCTACGTAGTCTCTACGCAGCCCGGTAACAGTGCACATGTACAGGTTTGTGAGTTGTGCACTCACACTCCATTAAATGAGGTTTCAGTTCAGCTGTTCAAAATGCACATTCAATTTAGGGAAAATTAACACGAACGCATTACCCACCTGGAAAACTGTGTGCTATGGCGAAAGAATAGTGGATTTTAAACATGTGCAGGACTATTACTTAGTATAACTATTACTGATGTGAGCAAATAACCAACCGTCTGTCAGACACAACTTCGTTGCTAACCGTTCTCATTGTTAAGAGCACCCATTCTGCGCAGCACCTAATTTCATTATTATGTTTTTAATATTTTTAGGGCTGATCATCAGCCAACGTTCACCGTAGCACTTTTTGCATTACTTCGTAAGACGGACCCCATATAAATGTAAATGTTCATCGGCGGGAACCGAATCCGTGCACGTGTTTCCTCCGGTCGTAAGGCGCACACGAATGCACCAAGCCACCGAGCTCGACTCGTTAATATGTCTAGTTTACTTCAACAGGACAAGGTCTGACACAGTACATGGATTGATGCCTTTGGAAAGTAAACGTTGAAATAGTCCAAGTACGATTGTATTTGTTTGATTGGCAAGGACCACAGATAAAGTTCACTTAAGGGTCGGAGGGTCATCTGATGAGAGTTTTGATGGAGAGTTCACATCAATATGAAAAGCTCTCGTACTGTTAAATGCCATCACAAATATGAACCACCAACCGCATTAGGATAAAGGTACACAACACCACACATGGAAAAAGGAAACATCCACGCCTAGGCAAAATGAAGCCATCAGAATGATTTGATGATGAACGCCTCAATCTTTTTGTCGACCACGCCCAAAGTGAGTTTCACCTTGGGGGTTATGATGACGGTGCTGAGATTCGCCGGGAATGAGTGATAAACTTTCCTGGCGTCAGTTTCTCTGATGCCTACCGGAGTTCCATTCAATGTGAGACCAAGCTCGAGATAAGAACCTTGTGAGAATTCTAATGTCATGAATGAAATACGTCAACCACAAATATACTTAAAAATATTTGAAATCCAGGAATTATTGTTAGCAAGCTGCATTCCAACACTTTGCAAAACCTTTCACATGAAAGCAATTTACTATTTAGGCCATATTTTTCAGTGTTGGTACTTTAAGCCTGGGTAATGTATGCTTTTCCTTTGTCGAACCCTTTGGTCTTTTTAGTATATGATCTTATGCAGAACGTTCAGGACATACTACGAAAGTCAAACGATGCGTGTGACAATACGTTCATGTCACAAATTTTTAGCGCTACAGACTGTCAAGATATCATCTCAGACAGTTGTCATGCCAGTTCATTGCAGCACTACGGTCGGTTTATGAAAGGTGTTTGTAGTACTTCCTAGTTTCAGGTTGGTGTGTATTGGAAATTAGTCTTCTCTCACTTAGTCGCCCGCATAAAAATTAACGTGTTTATAGCTGTGCTTTCTTAAGCGGCTGTAGTATGACGTTTGACTTGATAATCTTACTTTCTCGGCTCTAAATGATTTCTCTTCGTTTGATCTAAATGTTATGAAACGAGTAAATTGTTTCAATTAAATATTTATAAAAAGTTAAATATTTATACACAACATTTCATTACAACCAGGCCTATTCCTGCAGATTTGAATATTGATGCTCCATGTATCCTACAAAATAATTACTATACAGTACTTACTATACGGTAACCGTATTTTTTTAATAAATATTTTTTTCTAAAATAATTAAGGACGTGCAGAAGCAGCAGGATTATCATTTTAGTTAGTTTTGTGGCCAGGGCAAATAGTGCTTTCGGGAATACTTATATTTGGCAAATGGGCTATTCCTGAGTCTAGTAAACGGGCTATACGCTTTTCCACGAACAAATGACGATGTTGTTATATATTTAACGTGTTGACACCGCGTTCTGTCACCTCTCAAATTTTCTAAAGTTCTACAATTATGTCGTGACCACACTCGCGCCTCTATTCTCTTCTTTACACTATCATAAATTCGCCTAGAAATTAACTGGTATTTCACCCTTATCCTTCACCCTTATCGCGCGGCACTGAAACCCCTATAATAGATCAAAATATTTTTCATTTTAAACTATAGCTTCGATTCAACTATAAAAATGCCTACAGGTGCTTTGTGCTACGCATCCCGATAAACTAACTGTCATTATTCTATCTCAGTATAGCTTACGTTTTTGTACATACGTGTACATACATATCCTTATCATGGCTCTATTAACAAGACCTTTACATAATAAGTATGATAATAAATGATGATATACCAGTATTATCGAAAGGTTAAACGAAACAATATATATAAGACCTTTGGTTATGAGATACTCCTGTCTTAAGCAACTTCTAGCCGTTTTTTGGAAACCCTTTTTCGTCGTTGTCGTATACCTAAGCATAAATGCTTCCTTTCGCCGATGCCTCATCGTGCTAGCTCGACGAATGGTTTTAAGTCTATTAAAAAAATCTGTCTCTAAACTTTATTCATTGAAACGCGGTCCTAAACGATTGCGTTTCCAAAACAGGCAAAGGTGGCGCGTCGCGTCAATCGCGACGGACGACCGCATATACAATGAATAGTGGACAACGAAGTAAATAGAAATGATGAAAATTTGAAAAAGTGGGAGAAACTACGTCTTACAAAGGACTCACATTCTCAATGCCCCCCTATAACATATAACACCTGCCGGTGATGGACATACAAGGAAGAACTTATAAGAGTAAACGCTGTGTCGAAACTGTGGCCTAAAGTGGCAGATAGTCCAGGCAAAAGTGTTAAAAAAAAGTCTTTTAAATCACCAAGAGAATAGAAATTTGAGCGGTTCTATTAATTAGATGAAGCTTTGGAGAAGCTTAGATAGAGCTTTAAAGATACCATGTGAATGCGCATGGATTAACCTTTTTTAAGCCAGAAGCGCCAATTCGTGTTACACAAAATTTTCGGCAAATGCGTTATAGCATTCAGGGGCATCCACATTCTTCTATTTTTAAACTGGTACTTGACCAATTTTAAAGTGTTTGTTCCATAAATACTATGAACAGATATTGGTTTATATTGGTCGACCTTGCAGATAGAGGACATGTGTGAAAACTTGATATTTGACAAATAGTAGCGATCACACGCTAAAATCCAATAATGAATGATGCAGAGTAATAACTGCCTGCAATATATTAGACAACTATGAGTAAGATACTTCCGTCGCGGGTTTCTGCAGACAGAAGACGTGCTTTGCTGTTGATTTAAGAATTTTACCAATCGTTCGAATGTTAACGGCGAATGCCCAAATTGTGAGTGTCATGGACGAAACCATGTATTCAACGTAAGCGTAAATCACGCGTTTTGTTTTCAATCTCTATTCACGACCTGCATAGGTTGCGAATAAACACTTTTTTTACTTTAAGTTTTTAAGATCAGTGAATGATATAAAGTGTATAGACCGTCTATAAAGTGTGTAGGGTACGCACCGCCGTTTTGCGCTCAGGATGGGAAAAAATAGAATTCAGTTAAAGGTTGCTTTTGCGCTCGCTGCTCTCGCTACTCATTCTAGCCGTCACAATACTCTTTTTTCTGGTAAATCCATAAAATATATTCTTGATGCCGTTCGGCGTATATTTGAGGCGAATTGCAAGCGCTCACACTTTTTCACTCGATTTGCGAGTAAGACACCTAAGTATATAAAAAATGTAGACATTGTAAGCTTTTTTGCATACTGTCGTATATAACCAATTACAAAAAATTATAATTTTTTGTTATTTTTTTTATTTATTTAATTTATTTAAAAATTTTTGTTATTATAAAGAGAAATGTCCCAAGCAATTTAGATACCTACTTATCATTATCTTTAGGAAAAAGAAGCAATGCAATGTTTCCGCGGTGCGAGCGCTTGAGCTGAACTTGAAGTTCTGTCAATAAACCGACATGGAAATTACATTGTTAGTTTTAATGTTCATTTGTGAGCTGAGAGTGCGCTGACCCTGAATTGACAAGATCCCTGTATGAAAAACAACTTTGGTAAAGGTGACTGAGAACCGACTCACGTTATCACCGAAATAAAACTAAAAGTGTTTAATGCTCCTTCTGTAAAGTTTATTCGCCGCGGGACATTTAAGAGCATTTGCGTACCGACATGAGAGTCTATTTCCCTCGTGTAGCTCGAGCTCGCAGCCGTGATCTTGTAGCATACAATTCTTCATGCTCACGCTCAATCATATTACTGTAGTAGATAAACCCTTCACTAATATTGCATGTATCACTCTGATCGGTTAAATAAATGATGAGAGTGCTTTGGGTTATGATCATAAAAGAATAAAAAATTGAGAAAACCTAAAAATGAATCCTGTTCCTGACAGAGTAAATCTATAAAACTATTGCCTCAGCTTAAATTCTCACCATAAAAAATTGACATAACAGAACAAAAACACGAACGCAGCTTCTTGCTTTTCGGGTTGTAGCAAGTAGGTAATGCTAAAGTTGAAACGGAAAATATGAGCTCCAGCCATCTAAAGCCACTACACTCACGCAGCCATAGCATCAGTTGACCAGTTCACGTGGACGTCCTGAGTTTAGTAAAATCCATAGTTGATCACACGTAAAATGTCGATGCGTTGCTACTGTCAAGACTATACTGTGACGACATATATTCACGGATTTCCTCCTTCAATACCTTGTACTATATCAAAACAAGTATGAGTCTGTTTACATTAGTTATTCTTAGATTCGATCCTAGTTAAACATTCTTCCTATACAATGGAGAATATGCAAACGGCGTTTGGCGAGGTTGTTATGATTCAAAAGCTAATTAAAGGTTTCTTTAATTGGATTTTATTATTTTTCAATATAGGTTCGTCTCGTGGAAACTAATACCACTGTTAGTAGTTCTCGATTTTTACTGTAGTTCTTCGTACTTTAGAAAATAAAATATTATGCTTGACTGAAATGAAGTCTTTAATAGTCAACTATACACAGATATTTTATTGGTTATTGCTACAAAAGACCTGTAATATTAAAACAGTATAAATGAAAAAAAGCTGGGTATTTGTATATTAAATCAGCAGGCATTCACGCGTAAGAAAGTACTTTCTTAAACGTCTACTAAAGCTAAAACATATGTGGATTTCATTTTGAAATAATGCTATTTCTTGCTAAAAAAGTAGACGACAAAGGGTGACTCATAAAACCTCGACAACCTTCAAACATTCATGACACACTTGTGGTCACGTTACTTGAATTATTTCTGTAAAATCCGTAGTTTCAATTAAGAGTGTTTAGTATCAATTATTCAACTCAATTTTCAAACTACCATAAAAGTACGTACATATTTCAGAGAAATGCCGTCTCTCTTTAACCGGCATAACCACCAATATTTTGAAAATAGGTTCTTTAAAACAATACTTGTACTGTAACTTTTACGCAAACAATTATTTCCTTGGAATATAGCTTTATTTTTATTTTTTGGAATATTTTTTACGATATCACCAACGCTTAACTGCGGTGTCTAACAAGATATCATCTCTTCTTATCCCGAAGTAAAAAGATTCAATAGTCACGCGATTATTTTTCTGCAGAACTCAAGTTATCTGCTAAAACGGTGTAAAACTTGAATACAATTGGAATGACAAATGAAAAAAATCTGTACAAGTTTATTACGTCTCCAAGAAAGCTACAAATATCTCATGTACAGATTTGACTAGCAACCAAATCATCAATATGTAAAAAATTAAGATGCCTTCAACATTTTCATTGGATTACCTGAGCCGCTCTAAGAAAAACACATATTCGTAGGTATCATCAGTCATAAATGCATTAAAAACGTATGGATGACGCATATTCGTTTTTCTGTCGATCCATGAATTTCACCGACGGCTCGAGTGTTAAGACATCTGTTTATCGATCTATGTAAATATGTATGTACATTGATAGGATGTGTGTCGCCTCTATAAAGCTCAGATCTACACGTGCAAACACAAGTGGTTTCAAGAACTTTCACAGGTATGTCAGTTTATCTGCTTTGCCCCGGTGGGGGCGCAAGTAGTTGCCAGAAAGTTTAATATTCAGGAATTCATCTCGACGAAATATTTGTCTAGGTACTCCAGGAATTCAAATAGAGTGGATTCGGCAGTGGTTTTGTGCTTAAAGAATGGAGAATTTTTGGGAAACAGATTTGCTGGCGTCATGTAAATCGGGCGAAGAGATGAAGCTATCCGTAACAAATTCTATAATTCTTAACTCTTTAGGCATTGACACCATATATCTGTTTATAGATCGATTTCTATATCAGACATTAACACCATATTTCTGTCCACAGAGCGATGTCTATATCGAACATAAAATGCGAAACTACATCAATGAAGATATATGAGGTTGATATGTTGTCGCTTTCTAAGTAACTTGACTCGATATAGGTGTGCGACTTAATTTGTTTCAGTAGTCAGTGTACATGGTGCTACAATGTCATATTTTTGTGTGATGTTTAGATGTAGCTACTGAACTCCAATTATTCGAAGGAGACGCTGGCCGAGTGTTTCCGGACAGGATCGATAAACGATGCCACAATTTTGGTGACGGAGAGCCGTTGTGATTGCAGACTGGTATTTGTCCATGCCAGGAATACGTGGGCTGCAATGAGGGCAAACAGAAAGAGAACGTTAATAAGTAAGAGCCTGTTAGTATGTGAGAATGCCTGCTGATAATTTGGCCTTCATAAATATTCATAAGTAGCCTCGTTTCTCTTTTTTGTTTTGGTATTAACAGATAAGGTCACGCATTGACTGTTGTATTAAAGAACCATTTATGAAGTTTTCCTGCAGGGTAAGTTTATTGCCGGTTGATGCGTGGTGTACAGATTATTCAGGTGAGAAGTTACAATTATAGTTCTTCCAGATTCTCTCTCGGCGTAACAAATAATTACGTGATGCACTATGGTACTCCACTTGGTAACCTAGAAAGAATGAAACTCAAAGACAAGGGGATCGCAAACATTTGCTGTTTGCGATTTTTGCCACAGTCTGCAATCCGTATTATATGTAACTGGGCCATGCGTTTAAAACATAGTTCAAAAGAAAAAACATCTCGATAAAAAGGAAACGTCATTAGCATGCTGAGCAGCATAAGTTAACATAATATTTGGATGATGAATGACGAATGTACTATACACGTATTTGTTCAGCTAGGTCATTTTCTAGTATATTCACAAAAAGCATAACATATTTGCAAACGCTCTTAACAAAATATATTTCTTTCTTCTATGTATTTCCATTATTTTGACCTCTTGTTGGCACAACACCAGCATCTAGTGACATCACTTTAAGGAAAGAGAGGGAAGGGTTTGAGGAACGTGAAAGGAATCAGAGAAAAGAGAGTCGAAGTTACATTTAAGGCGGCCCTGAAGTGCTGCACTAAAAACACGGGTGGGTCCGCCACGCCAATTGATCATCAAATTGGCCGAGACTTAGACCAAACAAGCCGCCTTTCCTACGAACTTGGTGTTAAATGAGTCGTCGGGTTGCTAAAATGCAGCAATTATAGGAGGGTCGAGCTCGGTGGCTTGGTGCATTCGTATGTGCCTTACGACTGGAGGAGACACGTAGGTGCACGGGTTCGATCCCCGCCGGTGCACATTTACATTTATATGGGATCCGTCTTACGAAGTAATGCAAAAACTGCTACCGTGGACGTTAAATGTTGGCTGATGGTCAGCTTGGTCCTACGAAGTAATGCAAAAACTGCTGCCGTGGACATTAAATTTAGGCTGATGATCAGCCGTAAAAAATATTTTCAGCAATTATAGGAGGGCGAAACAGCCAACATAATTTCGGACGCAGCGCACATTAGTGGCAGACGGAAAATACCGGTCTTTACGATGAATTGACATAATGCGCCAGTGCGACGGAGCTGCATAGATACGGCTGGTGAATTAAAATGTTTTTAGAAGTTAGAAATTGTTTCGTCATCACTTGTTTTGTCATGTGTAGAAGCCAACGTTCTGTCAAGTGTACCACCTACTTGGTGGCGATTGTGATCCCTACTGCTTATGGATGACAGATCGAAAAATCGCATTTCGTCTTATGACTACGTGTCTAATAAAGTGTGTACAATGAATTGACCTTATTATAGTATTACTTTTCCTATAAGTATAAACAGGTATAATATTTTTTTAGTAGCGTGAACCGGTTCATCTCATTTAGTTCTGAATTCTCGCGAATGAATACGCGCACTATGGTTAACTTTTAGAAGGGCGCGTAAAGAAACAGAGAAACTATTTTCGAGTTGAATAGCGCTGTTAGTGCGAGTGCATGACCGGAGCACTACAGGCCATGCTAACCACTCGGGATTGCTCTGGAAAAAGCTCAACCACGAAAAAAGAGATCCAATGGAAAATGGCTACAACGCCATATCAAGTCCTCACTCCACTCACATTCCCCATCGTCTCTTACTTTGAAGGCTTCTTAGTAATCTCCAATATAAATTTAGCCCATTTACTGACCTCAAAAGAAAGCGAGCCAAAAATGTATTCAATTATTTTTATTTAAACTTGAAAAGCCGAGGCCACGTTGTACTAGACAATTTTTGAGATAAGGACAAATAAAGGTACATTGGATAGAGCGCAAAATGTTAATGTTGCCTAACGTCTACATCTTTGATAAACTCGTCAAGAAAAATTGATAAAAAGTGATACTGCAGCAGCCCGAGACGATAATGCAGACAACAGAAAACCAAAGAGCTATACGTATGCTTTGGAACGAACCGGGTGAATATGACGTTTGGTCTAAAGAGACTGAGATGACCCCCCAGTTTTAACTTGAAAGATTGTTGACAATAAAGAGGCGAAGCTATTATATAACTATTATATATTCGGTTCCCTATGGAAAACGAAATTCTTTTTGTACCTCAATAAAATTCTTTTTATTACACGTTTACCAACGACATGTTTCTCGATCTTCCTATGCTAAACCCATGATTTTCAACTACGAGGTTAAGTAACGATTAAGTAATTACAAGGAAGGTGTATTAGACCGAAGTCGAAAACAGAAGTAGATTGCTTCATAACGAATGCACATATACGGCTTTATCGTCATCAACACGTTGCATATGTAGGCGATTTTCTGTGGAATTAGTTATAGCCTTTGATCATTCAAAACTAATATGACATAGCACCTGAGACAATAAAAGCACTGCTCAGACGCATTTGGTCCAAAATGAATGGTGTCCCTTGAGATGTGCTTCACGAGTTACCTTCTATTTCTAAAGATATAAACAGTGAGATGACTAGGCTTGTGCTTTGTGAGTACGGAGCAGCATTGATTAAATACACAGACTTAAACGAACGATTTCAGATACAGAGAAATCGCTAAATTAAAGTTTTTCCATGCGTCTTGATCTGCCAAAGTTAAGGACGTTTTTATGCCGTTATCTTATTTTTTTATAAAGATCTACCGAATAAGACACGAGCTAATAAAGGAACAAACATTGAAAAGGGAAACATTGAAAAGGAAAGTTGAGGAAATACCTGAAGAAGTTGAGAATGAACCCGGCGACACCCTTGCTCGATATATATTGCTCGATCTCGCAAATAGTTTTCTGCTTGCATTCAAACTCACGAACATTGAGTACCCGGAATATTTCTTCAGGGAAATCGATCTCATGCAGGCTACGCAGAGATGAGAAGAAAGGCTCCATCGCTTGTCTCAGTAATCGTACCTCGCTAGCGCGCAGTTTGGGCACACTGTTGAGATTTCGTGGGTTGAACAACGTTTCAGATTCGCCAGTTCTAACAGTCAATAACAGGAGAAATATATTACGCAGCCAAATGTGAATGAAGTGTATATTTCGAATTTTGAGTTTCACGATGAAAACTATGTTTTTATTGGGCGAAAACTAAAATAACCTAGTGCAGTTTACATCTTTACACCCTTACGTTAACATTTGTTTTTGGAATTGAAACTTGCTAGCGGCATACACATATGGACCGTCTGTGTCGTGGTGCGAAACGGCAATGCGGCGTTGCTCTAGGCTTACCTATATCACGTAGGATAATCGATAGCGTAACTAATCACTGTATGACCAGACGAAAAGGCCAAAATTCAACATCTTCTAAGACATCCAGTTTTCATCAGACGCAAATATTTTCGTCGAGATGCATACAAGCCATAGCGAACTCTGGTAACGGTTATGTCTAAATGGCATCTAATAGCGTTAATACTACATCTATTCGTAAATCATTACGGATCTGCAATATGCATGTGCTGTTCACAGATGCAATCGGGTGAGTTCTTTCTCAAAACGTGTAACGATCTGCATAGAACGCCACAAACACTTATAAGCACGCCACAAACTTATTTAAACATTTACAACTTATCAAAGCACAAGACATACGTATTGCGTATTTAAAGCACTCGACCTTTACAAAAGATGCAAGAACTAGAATTCAGTTGCCAGATGAGAAGGTTGAAAAATATAACGCATGTGAACTAGAGAAAATTGTCGATAGTCAAATAACTTCGTTGGTGGACGTAACACGATTACCCACGTTAAAAATTTACCTGGCCAAAATCGTTTCGATTCACGCCTTGATTGACATTAACGTGGGCCTTCGAAGATGTTATTTAGACCGACACTAATTTTTAATAAAAAAAAAATAATAAATAAAAAAAATAAAAAATAATAATAATAAAAAGTTTATCTCCAAGCAAACGTGTTTTACGCTTCAAACGTACGTAATCAAATGAGTATATGATTTTTGATGACACTAAACTCCTTACAAATACAGTCTTACACTCATAAGCGTAAAAATTGGTCATTACATCAGCTTTCCAGCATGTCCAGGATTGAAAAAAACTCAGGCATGAGTGGTTTTATGAATGCTTAAATTTCTTCGTTATTTTTGAAACACTATTTTCACTATATTGAACGTCATTAAGTGTAAATTACTGCATGCAGTACATTGGTTTAAAGTTAATCCAACATTTGATTAGATTATCCCTTCTCATCAAAGCACCACTTCTGAGATAAGCGATGGCATCACATAGGTATCATACCTTTCGTCTGCAATCACGCTTTCGAATTCGACCAGTGATGATATCGCACTTCCTCGTGACCTTTTTCTGCATTTCGGGTTTATTTCTCAATGCTCTATCCATGGATCCGGTCCGTGGTCCATGCATACCCCTACCCACACCCAAGTCCAACGGCAATCGGTCCTCGTTTTTTCGGTTTGACCCCATAAACCAAGCCTCTCAACTATTCATGCGGATAAAAAGCTGATGCAAAACGCAGAGAAGCGCCGAACTCGCTGTCTTCCAACTACCTTCATCTCGTTCAGATTACACAGAACCCGGGAGATTCCGTACTTGGCTGAAGCATCGTGTTCGGTTTCGTAGAGGCGACGGTGTGTTGGATAAGGATTTGAGCGATGTCATTCTTGGCCATAGCGGGTTATTGCACGAAGATGATTTGGTAGAGGTTATTTAACTTTGCCAAGACTAGGCAGCAAGAGGGTAAGAAAGGTGTGCAGCAGCCCCAATATCTTCTGTCATGTAGCATTGGTTGCGATACCATGAGGCCACGCACCGCGATGCTCGAATAAGTGGTCGCGTATGAATAGGTGATAATCGCTTCGATAACACGGGCGAGCGCACTGTGAAAAATCGGATATCGCCGCAACTCCTTCCTTGAACGCGGCACTGAAATTGGTTGTGCTTATAGTCGCCATCCTATCCAATTCTTTTAGCTGGTCTTGTCGTCATTTCAACAAAGTAGTACAGTTTAATCCCCGTCTGCCCCTCTTACTCTTTCTTCAGGACGAGCAAACACTGGCGTAGTCGACGGTACGTACAAGCAAATTCATATAAAAAATGCATTCAAAAAAGCGATTGGGGAAACGTTGTGTGGCTAGGAATGGGACTGGAGTATCGTTATGACATATAGCTCCTCTAGGGGACATTTAGGTAACTTTATTTAACCGACGACTTGCCTACTTACAAGTGGACACGCCTACGGTGTAGAATATTCACAGTTCACAAATACGATGAGTCTTCGGTAAAACAGTATTAACATCAATACAACAACAACATCTGCATCGGCGCTGGCATAAGACTGCGCCAGTGTATCCCTTATATCGAGCGCTTGCTCTTGTTTGCTGAGTGGTTGATCTCATCATGTCACATTAGAGAACTTCGGTGTCGACGCGGCGAAGCAGCGAAGGAAAATACGATAGGTTCATTCACGTGATATAAGACGTCTTCCTCTTTGTTAACATGCTGAAAAGTGATCACCTAGCAAAGCTTCGCCCGCAGATAGGATGAGTTGCAGCAAGATTAACTCGTCATCAAGTGGATTAGAATTGGGGAATTCGTACTGTTCGCCATACAACAAAGTAGGTACAGGCTTATGAAGAGTTATTGTAACCTTAATTAGGTTAGGCTGAATTTCGGACGATAAAACGAGGACACGCCGCAGTACTCGGTACAGTGGTGGCTACCACGGACGAATACATTAAGTTCGTCATTTTATAATCCCATGGGTGTATAGTGATCAAACTTAAATATCTAGATGTAGCAAGGTATCCTGATCTATTGAGTCACTACATCTCCAAACAATACTCTTAACGCTGCCCTCGTCGTAAAAAGATTTCTGCAGTTGACGATGTCAACAGTGGTGAGTGTCAAGTAACACAGCTTACTTGATAAGTATGCAAAACAAAAAAACGTTTAAGAACGACCGAACTCAACCTTACAAGTTTTTTGTATTGATAGAAACTGTTGAAACATCTGAAGGAGAAGCAACGCAATGAATAAGCATCCTACGGCCATATCCTATACCCAAACCAGAAATAAAGCGACACAAAACGATTATTCTTTGAATTAACTGAATATTTTGTGTAAGGACAATAGCTATGTTGGTGGGGAAGGCAAATTAATTAAGTGGTGCAAAACGCACGCAGTTGTTCACAAGCAGTTGTTGACAAGAAAACCTAAAGCAAGTGCCCCTCCAGGTGGCTGCTGTGCGTGTGCCATACATTTTATTCCACCTACACTTCTCCATTGAGCCATCAGTGTCATTTGTCGTAACTGACGCGAATAATTTAGAAAATTTAAGATAGAAATTGAAAATTAGAGTAAAGTAGGGATAGAATTGTTTTAATCATGACTTGATATCTGAGAATAATATTATTATTGAATACTACATGCATTCCAAGTTAGCAACATACGTAACTAACACCTCTTTAATATCCCTATGTCAATGGTGTGTTGGGCTTTCTTATACAATTGCTAGGTCGCTCGTTGGCTTGGTAATGACGGTCGCGAGTTTTTTTGCATAAGTTCAAGAAGTGATAATTCTTCAAGTGCTGTAGGATATTATTCCGTTGACGTAGATTTGTCGAACCGGTGAATCTGAGGCGGAACTCACATATAATGGTGGATATTTTGAGCTACCACTGACGCGACTGCTATTCTTAAAAAACCATTAGCCTTAAAAGAAAAGACACCAAGTGGATTAACTGAGCTAAGACCACCTGTCCCTTTGAAAATGTGTCCTCTCCAATTAAGATGCCTCTTAAAGTAATACACGGCTTCTCTTTTTCCCCGTCTGCGTGTAGCGTTACTCGAATTTTCTAGTGGTACTACACCAATTATGGCGTAGTAGTGAGTGTATAAATTCGTCTATTGAGTGTTCTATGTAATTCACATTGCTATACCTTGCCCGCATTGACAAAGCACTTAGCACCTCGAAAATGCCTACGTTCTCTCCTTATACCCTGACGTCACCTCCAGATTAATCGTATATACGATACAATCATCGTTGCGCACGGGCGCCTAAAATAGCACACGAACCGTACACCGCACGGATTATGACTCGTGCTTAACGGCTTAAGTAACTTGACCATTATCGTCAGTGGAAGTTAGTTCTTTTTCAATTATTCACCCTTTTGGTGAAACGGTAAATGGGTACATATCATGTAGCGAAAAAGGTTGGCATTGGCAGCTCTCGTAATTGCCATTTCCTGTACTGTAGCTACAACCTCACAGAAAGAACAATCGGTGCATCCACGCACCATTCCTACCGTCTGCTCAGCAAACGCCCTAAATCTTTTTGTTTGGCCAGTATTCTCCAGAGATCAATACCCTTACCGCATAGCCTTTGAGGGTTTTTTAAGTGCATTTTCTATAAATATAAATATAAATTTATAGAACATATTATGGAGCCAACATTCGTTAAAGCACTTGTGGTTGGAATTGTTTTATTGTAAAACTGGTGCACTTGAGGTTTGCTTTTAATATAATTAGTGTCAATTATAATTACTCATTAATTTTACATAGCTAGTTGATTATACATCGGGTAGTATTTTTTATAACAAACACGTGTGGAATACCTCATATACATATGCATCTACATACAGCTCGAATGGCAACCTGGCATGTCGTTGGAAACAACGTGTACTCATTATGGACGGTAGCCATCACTTTCATCATGTTGTCTAGTCTGAGCGGAAGTTTTTTCTGCTGTTTTAAAATCTCTATTTTGACGAAGTGTTCGTATATATAATAGCTGAGTGGTTTCTTCAATTCCTTCGTTTTTGTTGCTTGTCGAGGTGATTAGTATAGATTAGGTGTCGAGGTGATTAGGTGTGCATATTATATATGTGCTATATATTAACTAATATATGGTCTATTTAGCTTTTTATCTATTTAGATATATCTACCGACTCGAAAGGAAAAGCACGTGTACACACGTCATACTTCACATCATACACGTCAAACACACGTCATATTTGTGTACTTACAGTAAATGTTTCTCAGGAAAAACCTATGGTAGCCACCACAAGTTCCAGCTTCTGAAATACTTCATTTCCATTGGTCGCTGTTCCTGCTAAGATAACACCGCGAGCAGATGTACTTATCCTACTCGGTTACTTGCGGATACTTTTCCTGCGCACTAAACTTCTCTTCCTTTTTTATAATCACATCAGAAAATTCGACTTACAGCTTCGCACGTTGTACTGTTATTACCTATAGCTAAAGTGCGTGACATACTGTTTATTCATACTGGGAAGTATTATAATTACGTGTGGAATTGCAGAAGCGCTGTCTGGCAGCCGAAACGAAAGGATTTCGCGCAAAATCATGCAAGTAGTTCGAGATCTAATTTGAACTGTCGCATGACGGCGCTGTCTCGGCGGTAAGTAGTGTTATACGAGTCCAGTGATTCGACCTGCTCTGAGCACGTAAGTTTACGCGCCATACGCCTGGACTGCACGGTACGAAATATTCAGAACAATGTACTATTTTTTTCACCTTACTGTCTTTACCTAATCTTTTTACAGAGAAGCGAGTGGGTTTAATTCCAATCTGACCAAATAAACGCAGACAACAGTGTTGTGCGCCCTAAATAATTAAAGTAGTATGTTCTTCTTTTTGTACATTACCCCTAGATATTTCTACTCAACATACAAGTTATAAATGTTTCGTATTAAAGTAGTGAAGACAGAATCGTTTAGAAAATGTCAACTTGGAACGTAAGAATTGGGACGGCAACGTCAGTGGTAAATATAGGCTATGATACATGAGCAATACTTTTTTTATCTATGAATCATGTAATAAAGAGAGTAATAAGATTTTGGGTTTGAATTGCATTACATGCATTAACTGCTTTCCATAGTGCACACATGGTAGACTCCCTGTTAACTATCACAATAACTGTCCGGCCGCTTTGCATTCTCCTACATTGATAATTGAAATTGCAGGGTATTACGTAGGCCGGGTTGATTGAAGATAAGGTTGGTTTGGTGCTTTTTGACATCCGCATGCTTCAAGGCAAACGCCTAAAATTCAGTGGCTGTCTGGAACAAGCAAAGCGCGCTGCTGTGACGAAAGGACGAAAGAGGTTGGCGATGCATGCTTAAAAACTGCTTTGCCTTTTTACAAAGAAAATGGAGCCAGGCATTCTCCTGTGAGACTGACTTAGGCAAAAGTGGCTGGCGTGATTTGAAAACGGGAGGCCAGAAAGGAAAATATGTTACTGAATAGGTTCAAAATTCTTTTAGTGGATAATGTTATTAGATGTCAAGATGACGTGTATAGAGAAGAAACCACGGATAATGTGATACGAATAATGTGAAAACGGTATACATCTTTAAAGCAAAATACGTTTTTAATAGTGACGTGAAAAAGAAACTTCGAAAATTTGATTAAGGAAAAACAGCTACTTTTTGACGTATATTCACTAGTCAGAGTGCGACCTTTGTAATGATGTTTATATTGTATTTTCAAGTATTTCGTTGAATGTGAAAGACACTGACCAAAGTATTACTGTCCACCTGCCACTAAAAAAGGTCAACGTACCGCATATAATGTGGTGTGTTTCTTCAACTATAGTGCTTGAGCAAAGTGAAACAAAAATAATGTATGAAGAGGACTACAATCGTACGCTTATCAATACCGTCACATTCTCTAATCACATTCTTTCAAAAAGCTTGAATGATTTCCAGCATTTTCATGGACCTTTTTTTAACAATATCACTGTTCTTGTTTATTTCTCCGATTAAGGTGATACAAATATTGTGACAGAGCGAACAAGTTGGTTATACTGTAATCATTATCGTGGAGATTGAACGCGGCAGCTAGTTTATTTCAAGTGATAAGTAACATGAGCAGGTTAATATATTGAGAGCAGATTGCCGCAGAATTATACTCCCGGTCCGCCATCAGTTTTAACAAGACCACGGTTGTTGTAGTTTCGAATTGTGCCCAGACGTAACCGATTGGTGTCGAGCATATGAATAATTGGCGTTTGGCAAACAACGAGCCGGCTCTACCCGACGAGCAAGAAGATTCAGCCCTTTGGCTAAATAAAAGACACGCACTGAGACAATTAGTATCTTACAGATAGGTCGAGAAACCACTGGAGAACTGAGTATAATTCAAACTATGTATTTGTTAAAGAGATCCAGGAAGTTATTTATCTTTGCAAAATACTTCATACTATATGAAATTGTATTGTTGTATAGAGAAAGATAGAATTCGTTATTTTCATCCTACAGGTTTTACCGCGGGGCAAATAGTTTTATGCGACCAGATATATGAGTTTTGGCTTGGACGTATTTCTAATGGTTTCCAACTCAGAAATTAGGATGCAAATGTGTTCCGAGGAATAAATTAGTAAGCCCGGAAAACGGATTAAAAAAGACGGCTTTTAACTGTAAACCAAAAAGAAACGTCTGTGAGGTTTTCGTTTTTGTTATAATGGTGTAAACAAGATTGTGTATAATGGCTCAGCTTGCTTAATCAGGATTTTGATAGATCAGTCTTTGGATGAGGTCTCAGAAATTGTCCCTAGTAAACACGAATGATATACCAGGGCAGACTGTTCTTGTTTTTTCAAACAAAATATTCGCACGATCAAATATTTACAAAACTTTGTCTCTCACTCTGTTTCATAAAAGTGTCTCACTTTGTCACTTACTCGGTTTTCAAAAAAAGAGAACAACGAACAACCATAGGAAACGTCTGCTTTGCGTCCTCTATTCCCCAGCTAAGCACAACTATCTAGTGAAGTTCAGCACTATATTATACAAATGAATTGGAGAAAAAGAAACGAGGTTTTTAAATTTCGAATTTTAGTTACAATCCAGTTTTTTAAAGAAAGGCGCGAAGTTTGGTTGTGTGTCTCGTCTCTTTGCCGTATGTAAAGGACTTTGTGCAACGCCATATCCGTTCCTGTTGTCGTTACTCTCAGCTTCTTTACTTACTTTAATACATATGCTCTCAATCTGCGTTGCATGTTTCGACAAGGCGACAAAGGAGCAACAATAGACGATTCCGTTAAAAATGATTGAATTAAATGTCGTGGCTAGACGATTGCTTAATTGCACTGGTAACTTGTGTGTGTCCATGTACCGGAAGTAACCCATAAAAGTTAGTTTATTCGAAAAGGATCGCCCGTGTAAGGCAGAAAAGTTGTACAGCGGCACCTTCTTATGCTTCCCGTTTTCACGGCTACTACGCAAACCCGGTATCGGCTTTATTGGCTATCGGTCGTGTCCCTTGTTGGCTTACCCGTTCATTGACAACCAACAGTCAAAAATGATGGAATATGGCTACAAACGAGTCATACTGAAATCATATAAATTACCTGCGATTGATAGTAATTGTTTATAAACAATACTGTGGCATAAGACACTTTTTTCAAATGCTTATAGTTTGAAATTAAAAAGTTTGGGTCTGAAAAAGAAAGCAATCTGTCTAGTGTTATACTGTGCAGGACCGAAAAATAACTGACTAATGGAATCAACATACCTTACGACTATATATCACTGCAAAATGACTTGTGATGCAGTACATTTCCGGACCGTTCCGAACCATTTGTACATATAAATTTGGGCTGAATTTTACACTGATCACATTCAAATGAACATGATTATATTCAATGACGTTTCAATCAATGTGATCAATGTCTCCAATTTGAAATTTAAATTCACCTTTATTAGAAAGCCAAGTAGGCGTAGATGATTGCCAACTACTGCGAATTTCTGTGACCTCATTATAAGCACATTATGAATATTTTTTCCGTTTACAGCCTCAGCTTGTCAAAAGTTCTCCAAGAAAAGATAATAGTTTCACAATATAGTGTCACACTTCTACTGTTCCTGCAGTGTACTAAGGGCACTGATGAAAGAAACCAGGGCTGCCGGGGTGACGCTCACTTCACAATTTGGCAACATGTGGCGGATTAGAGTATAATAATACTCTTAGTGGTGTTCTCAATCACCGCTTTAAACACTAGGTGTCGGCATCATGTGTCTCGATTGCGATTGGGTTTACAAAGATATAGATATATACAGCGAGTATCGCTTTAAGTTTGCTCGGTTGTGTGAAAATAGTTAAATCGTAGTTAAGTCCGTTTTCCATACGTGTCAGCTGCACTTCAAATCCAACCAGAGTGACATTCAGTTTCAATGAAACTGACTGTATTTTTCTCCAGCAAACAATATATAACATACACATGCTAAAGTCGCTTGCTGTTGCGGATGGTCTTTTGCAAGAGGAAATTTAGGATAAAAGGTGCATGTGATTTGATTCATTTCAATTGAACTGTCGATGCTATATAGATCACACTAATTGTAGCATTGGATCGTTATAGATGCTGGCATAACCCGGTGTGTAGACATGATTACAGTTGTTAGAAATGGTAAAATGATACATCCGTATTTCACTTGCACACCATTCAAGCTGCAAACGGAAAGCTCCTGTTGATAATGCTTATTTGGATATACATGACCTGTTTTAGCGGCTACGTCAAGTTAGGATATGGAATGTTTCCTCCTTTGCCAAGTCATTACGGAGAGTCCACTCACCTTTTCTGTACAGGTGGGTATCCAGGTAGAGCGTAGGTTAGGGTTTGGGATGAGCTTTGGGCTGTCAGGTCCTGAAGTGGATCGGGAACTACCGTCGAAGGAGGAGTTTGTCCTGGGAAACCTCCGAAAAGGCCACCAGGCCCGCCGGCGGGCGGCAGGCCAGACAAATTATTGTAGAAGTTCTCCCCAAATATCCCAACCATCGTGGCGTACAAGAGGAAGCCCCCGCCGACAGCTGCCAGGCCACCAGAGACTGTGTTTAGCAGAGCGCTCATAGCCCCGGCACCTAATATACAAGAGAGAGTTAAGAGGAGAACAGTAGGAGCCATACAGTTAGACCAAAGCAAACAAGATGCATATGCTAGTGTATGCGTCCACAGTCTATCGGAGTTACAGCGCCTACCGATGCGGTGAACAGTAAGCCGTATATTCTCATTAGTCAGTCAAACTAAATAGTAAATAGTTTTGTGGACTGGTCGGGTTACTAATCGCTTGATAGTCAAAACCGTCTTTGAATTCTAAACTTCTTCTACAAAAAGATCATTGAAAGCTTCTAAGGACCGCACAACCGTCTGCGATTGTTTGCGTAGCTGGAAAATTACACGGATGGCCGTTCAAGAAGCTTACATTCGACGTTTAAGCTTCCAAAAAAGTCGATAGGCGAGGTTTATTGGTTTCGAATGAATCAGTCATGTAAGCACCAACAAAAAAACCAGCTGCTCGGACAGCGCCTTTTTCTTCTAATCATCCTCCTTCCCATCATTCCTTTCATCCTCTTGTCATGGCTGCATGATTCAAATGATGAGTGCTAGCAGTTAGGCATTCAGTTGGTCAGGTTCGAAAGCAATCTAGAATATTTCCGTAATTTGAGAGTTGGGGCGCTCCAGGAATTTGCACGTCTGTATCACACATGGCTCTAACAATACCGTATGTACGACGCTGTGATGCTTTAATATTAGAATCTAACAAGAACTCATTTGTAAATATACATTCCATAAAATTTTGAGTACGTCCAATGTTGTTTTTGACCATATACCTACATTTTTACAAAAGCCAGCAGATGTCAATGATGCTTAACGGAATTTTTTTCTAAAGGGGTGCTTCCAAAGGGCCAGGGCTAAGTATTCTAATGAGCAAAGCGCATGCTGCGTAATGGGCTCATCTGCCATTTGTCGTCTAGCTTGTACCGTTGAAGCCGTAAATCGGCGAGGGCCTGCTAATCCCCTCAACATTCACTTCAAAGTGAGGGGTCCCCTTGGCTGAGTGCTGGTTGACCATACTCTAACACGTCCTGCCGCTTGTTTTCATGGTCAAAAAAAGAGGCGAGCATAACGGAACTATGCTGAGAGTGTATTCTAGGGGAATAAGTAAGTTAAAGGGAATAGACTATGTTCCGCCTTTGTGCACGCTCTTCCTCCCTTCCTCTGGGAGTGTTTGCCACCCAGACATAATATGACAGATGAGGTAGAATAAAGGGAAACAAACGAGTCGCACGGAGGCCCGCAGACTGGGTCAGCTGTGAGGTGATGATGGCGGTACCAATTAATCACAGCGAAACGCCTTTTCCAACGCTTTTCTCGCTCAACATTCTCGTAGGACGCCATGCTTTCCTCTTCTATCTTTTCATTTGCCCATCCATACATACAACAATTTCTACTTAGAGTGCAATGGGGAACTGTTACCATTGTGACCACTGTGGGGATTACTATCGCAAAGAAATAATCTTTCGAGTTATAAGACAAGGCAAATGTCAAATTGTAGAATAGCGATTGAATGAAGTCTGCCCAATAACATACGACAACTTAATCCTAAGTTTTCTGAAAACCGGCACGGTCGACATGCAACTTATTGGCTGTAACATAGTCGAACACATATGTAATGGTGAATCATAGCAGACTGTGTGCTTATATCAGAAGTCACTTTCGCGCCGCCTGAAATGGTACAGCGAGTATCAAATATCGAAGAATATACCCTTATTGAACGATTTTAATAGGCCATGTCTGATGACAAATTTGCAAATATACATCACTATGTTTAACGCCAGCTTTCGTTACAACAGCAACGGTTACAGCTGGAAGGTGTTTAAAGATGGTTGCTCAATACAAAAAGCCCAATAGTTTCGATGGAGCTTGCGTTGGTAAGAATATATACAAGGCTAGTTAAAAAAGGTATATATTACCTTTGTATTTGCTATGAGTTTGGGTGCCTTAGACCTAAAAGTGCTTCATATACGTTACAAGACAACGAGCACTTTTGGTTTTAGCATATGCTGTGAATATAATTTAAATTAAGCGAGATAAGTATGCGTTCTACAATAATTGTTGAACAATTTTACGAAACTTCTCTTCCCACGCACTTGCAGTTTACTAAACAAATGCAATAATTTCGACTATTACAAATACAATAATTGAACTTGTTTTTTGGACGTCATTCTGGGGTATTTAAAGTGCTCTAATGAGCGAGCCTGAACATAGCTTTCAGGGTCACCGAACTAAAAGTAAATCTAACTATTATATAGAATAATTCGTTAACAAGCAATAAAACAGTTCTATCGCATTTCAGCCGGATCCTTCATTTAACCCTAATCAGTGACAGGTTTTTTCTTGATCATATCAGAGGCTAGGAAATCGGCCCGCCACAGAAAAAGCTTTCCGAAATGCAAAATATTGTAAACTGCATGAAATCGATGGTAGCAATTGCATGAAATCGACCTAACTAATACATGACGGTATGTTTTACAAATATGACGCCTTATTTAGTGTGTGATCTATTCAAAGTCATACAGAGGTATCCTTTGTTGATACTGAGAAAACGGTGTTTCTTCAAAACTCTTAAAATAGGTAGCCATTATCGATAAACAAGTAACTTACAAGTGGTTTTGAACTCAAGCGGACCGGAAACATTTGGATTGACATTAATTACGCAGTTTATGATATTACATAATTGATAACTACCGCTATATTTCTCCAGGCTCTCAGACAACGATCTTTTGTAATACTGACATTAGCTGCTGTTCGCTAAGTCCTGTGAGTTCTTGCCTATCAAACGGTCCACTTACCCTGCCGGAGAGCTTGTTTTATTCCGAATTTCTGCTTGCCTTGTACGTCATCGGCATAGACATGCTCATAGACAGTTTCGTTATCTACAACCTTTGTTGTCACATTCTTCGGTATAATGATCGGCGGTGGGGTTGACCTGTACAAAAATAAAAACCCGTTACAAATTTGAAAATTCTATAGCTAATATATATATATATATATATATATATATATAT
>MNPL01018677.1:0-12230 GCA_002081605.1 Tropilaelaps mercedesae
GGTGACACCTGTAATGCACGTCAGATTTACAACACAGGTAATGTTTATGTTATTAAATGCTAGTTATCTTTCTTATCTTGTATGTAGCGCTGCACAACAAACGTCATTCACAATAAGAACAGAACAACGTGACCGGTAACGCATTCTTATCTGGTAGTTGCTTCCGATCAATGAATTAAAGCTCGGTTTCAGCCTAATATAGGCCAGGTGGCCGCTAAGCGCCTGAGTCGGGCCGTCACGGGCCGAAACGGGAGACGGATATCGTCGAATTGCCATTGTTACATCCGTTGTACCCTGTTGCCGTGGTGGCGGAATTAACCCTTGAGGGATGCTCATTGCTGTTTACAGGTAGACACGTTATGGCGTGCTATAGTCGCACGAGATCGCGTGTTGATATTTACAACTTGCGTGTAAACTGGCGTTTCGGTTAGGGAATAGTGGCCCGTTTTTCTAAAAAAAAAAGACCGGTGCTACCATATGACAACGTTTGGATTATGTGTAGAGCTACACGTGAATGCAAATAATGACTGAACAGGACACAATTATTGAGAATGCCAAAAGGAAACACTGACCTTTGCGGGTATGACGACTTCATAATTGAGGAATCTTCTGTGGTTTCGTCGTGAATTGTCCTTAGTAAGGGAGGTGATCCCTCTGCGTGGAACACGTACCAATTGGCCCAGCCGAGAGGTGATTGTGCCAAACATGGCGAGCTACTAATATCGAATTGTCATTAAGAATTAGTGCGACCGTCAGGGCACTATCAAGAACTAGCGTAGCCATTGAATTAACTTGAACATGCATTTCGAAGGAGGTGCGTCGAGCGCTTTCATCAGTTACCAATGCAAATTATCGTATATGGAAATGGACTGGTATGACAAAATATATGTGAGACTGAAGCCTGAATTTGATCGATTAGTGCGTATACAAATGAATAAGCTATGGTTGTTGTTATCAACTTAGTGGGTGGGTTGGCTGCCGTATCTCATGCATGTCTGCACAAAGACTTTTTTTAAACTTTATCATTTTTCGTAGATAATTTTGTCCAAAAATTTCCAACATCGTGATACTTCATTTCGTCATACATTCCTCCCGATATAATCGAACGATCAAGGTTGAAATTATGCATTCTACTCCGAAAACAGTCAACATCGATTTCCCCCAAACCTCGCCTCAGGATGGGAGCTAGATAGAGACCTGAAAGGCAGCTAAGAAATATTCAATCCTTTTAATAATATCATGCCCGACAGACGACAGTGGTTGTTTAGCAACAAAAAATCGAAGCTTATACAAAATTATGCGAAAATAAAACAAATTACAAATATAAAAATCGTTAGTACAATATCGTTAGTACTAGTAGGTAATGAGCTCTGTTTTTAATGCAGGCAAATATAAAAACAGCATAGTCCTTGTGAACGCGGTTACAGGTCCACTCGGTTTCCCAGTATTTAATGTAAAAAATATAATCGATGCAGCTATAATAATAAATATTATAATAATTAATTGAATTAAAGGTTTAGTCTTTTTTAATCAATATTGCTTCACCCTACTTTAATAGAAAGTATTATCATTTTCTAAAAAAATACACGTATGTTAAAGATCTCGGAAGACGATCGTATGCTGCAATTTCAACATATTACGCAGCCTTACAGTGATTATGCTATTCGATGTCATAGTGTTGTTGAGTCCGAATTTCTGGCGTGTTGAAACGTCATTGATTGGTACGGCAATTAACGTTGTTACGCTATTACTCCGCGCACACACACACACACTCACTATATCCTCTACTAAATATAATATTTATTATCTGGCTCTCATGCAGATGCGTGCTTAACAATCACACCGTATCCTGTTCGAAGGAAAAGCTTGCAGAGTCGGGACATTTCTAGAGCTCTGGCTCTCCTAACAAGGCTACGGCAAACATCGATGTACATGTGGGACACATACCTGGAACCCTCAGTGGTTTTGAATGGGCTCACAATTAGATGCACTGAATAGCAATGTCACATTGCTTACACGTCGAAACACAACCGTCTCACTCACCGACACCCACCAACGAATGCGGCCTTCTACTGGGCGGAAAACACGCACCACAGAGGCTGTACAAAACAACTCCTTTGCTTGCCGGTTCGATCAGCGGCGTAATTGGGGCCCTGCTGAAGAACAGTGGAGTCTGCACCTTGTAAGCACCGCCACTCATAAAGGCCACAATAGACCCCTCTGCCACCTAGGTCACTATTTTGCGACAACACTCCGTAGACAGTTTATGCCCGCTTGCTCGCGAAGATCAGCTGACGAGTCGAGCGGAGCCAAGATCTGTAACGGCAACCGCGCGAGGTCGTTGACCCCACTGAGAACTGACTGAGAAGTTAAACTGTAAATGCGTTTGACAGGAAGCTACCTAGTTGATGACGCCTAATAACCAATCAGATCAGAACACCGCCACAGTAGATACGGCCATTTTGCATAAGCAGCTGGTACCATCTCGTTTGTCTGTTGACTCTTTGGATATACTTGGATTCTATCAATGTCAATGTGGAACGGCGGGAATCGAATAGGGTGTGTTGAAAACAACAAACAAGTATTGCAAGTAATGCGTGTACTACCGCGAACGCGTAATTGTCCTACCTTTATTGTTCTCTCACATCTCTTATTTATATTAAATGAAACCAAGCTATTATGCATGCATGTTAGCGTGTGTCTATGTGTAGGTGTTTGACCGCGCGAAGGAACTATGCAAGGTAAATAAAAGCAACAGGAGCAAAGAACAAAAGGTTGATCTTATATGCGCGCCGTTATAAATCAGCGGAAGTCCATGTAAGAGTTAGTCGTTCGAAAAAGAAATGAGAAAACTAGTCAAGCAAATTTTGATTTTTCTTAGACAGTGATGTTAACGGACATAAACGCCCATTTTTGATGCGCACCCACAGCAAAGAATGAACGGTAACTGAATTGATTCAAACTTAAAAGCGTTTCATTTCGTTTAATTGTGTTTTTCCGCATGAATTTTCAACGCACATATCTGCAGATTTAAGATATGTTTAGCGTATGACAATATTATTTACTCTTTGATTATATCACAATGCTATAGCAATCCTCTAGAGAGGTTTCAGCATCAATATTTTTGTAGAACCGGAGAGTAATATAGGTGGGATTCTGGTCAGGATTGTCCCACTTGGTCTAATAAGGTAGGAAGAGGGTGTCTTTTCACTACAATGACTGTGAATTGAACACTAGATTAGCTACTACTTGAAGTGCTTCAACTCACTTCAAACTTCTCTCCATAAACATCGTTTGCTTAGGTATACAACCACATGTCAGAAATGTAGCAACAGGCAAATTAAACACACCATAACGTCAATTCCTTCGGGACAATAAATCGAATATCGACTTGGTAGCGTGCCGTTAGCTTTGCAATAACAACGTAGAGGTAAACTCTCTTCGAAGCTGTCCGCTCAGACTCTAGGTACACCACCACGGTTCCTCCTCCACCCTAAACCGATTGTGTGCGTCACACACTTGAAGCGCTTTCCTCGTCTCTACTGTGAAATAGCAAGTCGATTTCAAATCTTTTATTTGGCCCTATTCTAAGCATAGAAGAGCATATAACGAAGTCTTCGTTAGGCGCATTCGTACTCTTAATACTTTGCGGATTTAATGACAGTTGATAGAAATATCATCAGTAACATAGTCGCTGTCATGATATTACTGACGCCGGCTATTATGATTATTATTACTTCTTATAATATCGTATTAAGGTCTCAATAACGTATGAACAAAATAACGATTTTTCTTATGTTATACGTTAATAGATACTGTTAGAGTTACAGCATGCATATCGACAAAACTCCTTCGGAGAATATCTACTTTCCATTTTGTGTCTCATCTGAGAGAGTTGCTGTTTTCGAACGTCTAAATGGTTAGAACTTCCATACCCATGGCATTACCAATATTCAACTAAATTGCCTTTTGCGTTGTGGATTTCGTCAAAGTAAAGGTAGCAGTAATACAGGGGTCGCCAAACTATTTTCCCCTTAGGTTCTTTCATTATCTGGAGCTTGATGCTCACGAATTCTGTTTTTCGACCTTCTCTTCTATTAAAAAAGGGACAAACAATTGCATTTTAATAAAATAAAACTTTTTTGTTCCCCCTTTATCACCTCATCGTGACACTCGGTCAGAGGTCGTAGAGAATTCTTGGCTTACTGACTGCTCCAGAACCGGCGAATCCAGAAGAACACAGCTACACTTAATAAGAGCAAAGACACCGCCCAGACATTCGCCTGTCGGGGCTATTCCTCCAAATTCTGGCCGCAAAACATCTACCAATTTTGTGCGATGATCTGTTATTTAATACAGCCGAGGGCGGAGACATCGATTCATGCATCCAACGCTGCAAGCGTCTCGTAGCAAGCAACGTATCCAACATGTCGAATTCAGTGTCCAAACCAAATTTGATGGGTTGGAACAAAAATATTTTGGTATGTCTTAGAGGTGCTCACCTTTATAGAACACACTCCAGAGCCGGAGCACTGGATGGTTTGGTTAGCAATAGCTTTCTTAGAGAATTCGTTCTGTAGCTTGGGGTCTTGAAGCGCAAACCTTCGTCCACGGTAGCCTTCAACATTAAAATTTTCATCACGGAAATGCTCGCACTATTATCTCACGGTACGTTTCGACAGGGCAATTTCCGCCCAATATTTTCACTGGTTTTCGATAAATTTGCGCAGAGTTGACACAACAAACACGAGAATAGGCAAAAAAAAACCTGATGATGTGTTGCTGGTCGGCAGAATAAATATGTTGTTTGTTACACGTTGCAGGTTGGATCTGTAGTACCCCGCACAGGTCCCCATCTGGCCTAAGGTTAGTCCGTGAGGAACCTATTTCACATTTCTTTTGGGCATTTGCGGTTCTTCGGACGACGGGCTTCATGCTGCTGTTGCTCAAAAGCTTCCGCGATGACTTCAATTCGTTCGATGGTTTAAGGGCTTGAACGCGAGCTTCTCCTCAATGAGTTTCAATATGAGAATTTTTGTCAGAGAAACGCCTGCATCAATATTTGAGGGCGCGTTTCAAGAGGACCTCACCTCCGTTCAACGGTTCGTCGATTTTCGATAAATGTCCGCAGCGATTAATCATCGCACGGTGACTTGATGATGTGTAGTTGATCTCCGATACTAAATGACTTGGCTTCTTTAAAATGTATTTGTTTCTGTCAAGTGCTGTAATTTACTGAACCTTTCTTAATGATTCTTCGTTCATACATCCGAAACGGATGACACTACACATTGACAAGATTTTGCCTATATCAGGCAATTATTTTTAAATTTCGAGCCGTTAACGGGACACCCTGATATTATTGAATTGCGCAAGAGGATAGCATTGACATTTATCCTTTAATGTAGGCGAATCTGAACGCCGTATTTGGTCGTGTTCCTTTGACGTTTCGAGAAACTTGTCAAATGTCAGCAATGAGGTGCATTTAAATTTGCATTAAATGTGGAGTCTTTAGGATGCGGAATTTGCTGTGGGTTGTTACAAATTGGTCTAATGTCTTTTGTTGCACTGGCGTTTATTAAGCGGTTTATTCGCCTATTATCATGTTTGCCGCTGCTGAATATGCTCACTTTCTTCAACTGTTCTTCAAAAAATTATCTAATTTTCTTTTATCTGCTAAACGATACTGTCTCTATGTCTCATGTAGAGTCTAGTGTTTTTAGTATCAAACACTATTTTTCACTTTTTTTGCTATTCTATCTGTTGAAGCTCTCGAGCCCACCAGGTTACGAGTATAGCATGAGTGCTTTCTTAATTCACTTTCGCATGTTGTGTTATTGAGTGCTAGAAACAATAATAATAATAACAATATAAAAACATAATAGAATTGGCAAATTCCTTTTTTTATGTAGGTGCCGCCGAGGTTCGAGGTATTGTAAGTTTTTGCGGGTCTCACAACTGTTGCAATATTGTCGTATGACGACAATAGATCATATTTACTATCGCTGTAACAGACTTGAGCGTTGGTTCATTTCATTAATAACAAACAGCTCCGGAGCAGTTTATTATCAGTGTGTGTTTCAGGTGAGTCTTGTTTCCTCATTTTGTTAATTAATGCTATAAAACCATGCGACCTTACGTAGGTATAAAATCTACCGGCGGCTAATTTGTCTTTGGAAGGCTTATACTGTATTCCTTTGATGGTATAATAATAATGATAATTATTATTCATATACGAGTAGAATGTTATGATAGATCCATAACTAGTGCGGCAATCGCAGAAAAGTTGCAGAAGACGAATACCTCAAACCGATATCAGGCAGTGGAGCTGACAAAGGAGCAACAATAACACCGAGCGCTGTTGAAACGACTTCGTGGTAGAAGTTGCAACGCAAACGGGGCGACCGTTTGGGTGTATGCTAACGCGACTGTCCGAAATGGAACGACACTTGTATACGCAGGTATTGCAAACGTGGTATAGCGGCACGCACTGCTCAAAAACAAAGCAGTTGTCGCCTTGCAGAGTCAGGGAGCCCAGACGGACCGCGTGGGCAATTAACAAGTTGACGGTGAAAAGCCAGTGAAAAGTGATGCCTTCTGTTAGCCATGCGACTGTGGTGTGCGCACCTAATCGCGACACCTGTCGATCGAGCTGTGAAGAGTTAATCACGACTGGCAAAGTGCGAAGCTTTCGCTCAAGGTTGGTAATGCCACAAAGCTTGGCGGTACTAGTTTTTATCACCGGAAAATCACCGGTTTCTCCTCTGTTTGTGGCGAATGATAAACGACCCGTTATTGTCAACTAATGTCAAAGCAGAGAACGGGGCGTATCTAGCAAGCGCGAAACTTCGCATTAAGATTACTAAAAATTAGAAAAAAAACTGGGTTTTTGCCTCGGAAGCGGTCCATTGGAGCCCTGCTGAGAAAAGAACGTCAACAAAATAAGCTAAAATGAACACTGTTTCACCAACGTAAATTGATCGCAAAAATATTACGTGAGATTCGCTTTTGCGTCGCTTTTCCTCTGTGTATTTTTCGATTGTTTGAATTCTACAAATATCAAAGTTATCTGATCGTTTTGTCGCTTATTCTATGGTTTGACATCGGTTCTTGTGTGAATTTGCTGATTTTTTTAGATGGCCACATTGTTGCAGTGTCTTTCTCGCGAGAAATCGCGACCTTAGAGCGTCTATTCATGGTTGCCGAGCGAGATTTAATGACCGCCTGTCGTAATCACTTTTCATCCACTTCCCCGGACTAAGGGGGAGTTAGACTTCACTACCCGATGCCTCCAAGCGTGCCTACCATTTTAACATAATTGTAGGAAACTTTTCCGCACTTCTGGTAAGTTTCGCGTTGCAGCTGACATTTTATCGATCGTAACCTAGCGACGTACTGTTTACGAGCGATGGCCCTGTTTTAGCACATGGTACTAAGGCAATCGGAATATGCCTCTCTGTTGTAACAGCACCTCAGCTGAGCCTAGGAAGACGGCCTTTTCTAGCAGCATAGGTCTTTCAGCTGTTCTCCGGGTGTCATACGCCGAACAGGATCTTTTCCAGAATTTCCTCGCCAGAAGGAGACGTCCTTTCGCGCCGTCTCCAGGGGTTTCCTGCCGTCGAACGTATGCTCTGACCTCATACTGACGCGTTATCAGCCGTACAGTGGTCATTTCAGCGTGGACCTGTCGAACGCCCAGATACATGAACCACCCGCCCTCGTTAATCTATTCCCGCTGCCGAATTTGCTGCTCGAGGCCCACATAATTGCCCCCCACCATGCACCAACTAGCGTAAATGAATCTCACGCATATGATACGCATATGATCTGTCCCGGTGTTTTCTCTTCTTCGTAATTCTCGGCAGTGGCCGGCAGTGGTCTTTTCCTCTTTGCAGACATCGGCGCGTTGGCCCGGGGGATGACGGAAGAAATGTTGAAAGGGCAACCCGACAGGGGAGTGTGAAAGGGGGAATGCAGAATTGGGGATCTCAAGGCCATGGACTCTGGCGGCTTCAACTAAATAACGGATCTCTGGCCCCTCGAAACAATAGGTGCCAGGTACGCTCGGGATCAGACAGGACCAAGCCTGCCGAGCCTTGTGGTATTCCCCTTCTCCCTCCGCCCCCGCTTCCTAAAAGTGACGCTGTAGGCTACGCTGGCTCCGCGCAGTTGTCAGTGCTCTTTTAGGCTCAGCAAGGTTAGACGGTGAGGAGTCCAAGACCATTGGCGCAGCGACCGAACGACTAAAAGAGGCGGATTTGAGCTCCCGCATGGTAAAACGTTTCTTCGCCATTGCGGCCGTCTTTACTGTCTGCCGGAGCAGTCTAAGAGCATCTCCTGAGAACTTTCAGCCGGGGGCAGCTCTTTCGGCAAACGGGTCTCAACACGGCGGGCCGTCTAGGGGCAATCCGACGGGGGACAATCAGATCTCTCCTATATCCTCGGAACACGCACACGCGCATGGATGAACCGGCAAGCGACCCTTTCGCTCCACCGTCCCGACCGCGCGCAGACGAACTACGCAGGCTCCCATAACAGCCCCGCCGCACCTGACTCTCTGTCTAACCAAGTCCGTCGTCGTACTCAGTGGTGGCGCAGTGGTGCATCGTATTCGACGAAGCGAATCATGCACTGTTTGCTACGCGAGCTGGCGGCGCGCGTCGTCTAGGCCGTGCGTTGGGCGCAACGGACGACGGCTGCGGGCCTGCAGCCCCCGCACGTCGTTCATGTAACCTCCTGTCGGCCTCCGGAGGCCTGGAAGTGATCGCGAAGCAGGCGTCAGTCTCCCATCACGATGGCCGCTGTCCCGGGACCGCTAGCACGGGCCAGTCAAGCCAAGGCTTCGGCGCAGGCCAACCCTATAGCGCAGGCGGTGCGGTCGGCCGAAGTCGAGCAGGTCAAATCCGTCCCCCCGAGCGCAGCACGTTTACCCGGTACTGTTCCACGACCGTCTCCGTCATCGACCCCGCTCGGTCAGCAGGGATCGCCCCAGCAGACGGTCACATCGTCGCTGCCGCCTGCGCCCACATCGGCGCCCGCACTCGCCGTGTGGCTGCCCTTGCCGCACGCCCTAGGAGCAACCCTGGCTGGCGGCGCGATGCTGCTCGCGTCGCTCGTCGTCCTTTATTATCTTTATCTAAATCGACGATTGTGCTTCCACGGCCTCACCGGCCCGGACAAGCGGAAATATTCCGACTACTCGAGTAACACTTTTGGTAAGTAAAAGTGAAATGTCTCGATCGCCGCCTAATCGGACAAGGCTGAGCGGGACCGAAGGCGGAAACGATGAGTTTTCGTTATTCGTTGTAGGTGTGACAAAGATACGGCACGGAGAATGACGAAAACGCGTAGCTGGAAAAAGCAGAATTAGAATAGAGTGCGCTTAGCGAACTGCATGGCTGACAGAAGCTGAATAAAGAAACAGTTTAACGAGGAAGGATCTCGTGTCCGAGGAACGTAATCGCCGATCGCATTAGAGCTACACTGAATATGCGAAGTCGTCGCGATGTTTTGGCTGTTGCTAACTTTCGTCCGTATGCGACCGCCTTAATATTGTGATAACGCCCATCTGACGCTGCTTATGCCGTCATAGCGATTTACACTTTTGGACCGGGTCCAAATTCTCTGAGGGAGTTAGTACGTTGAAAGGGGCTCGTCGTGTCTCTATTCGTCGGTTGCTATTCGAATCGAGAGGCAACAAACTCGACAGTTGTCTGGATATGACGGCAGGGTTTTGTCACCTCGAGGGCGCAATTGGCATAAAGCCTAATCGAATGTAGCACTAAAGACCGCTTTTCGTTATCCAGCCGCATCTAAATGAATGTGTTTGTCGTTATTTAACTCCGATGTTGCTCCAACTTACTCCGGGGGCTGGCAAATTGCCAAGATTTGCCAATGGTGGTCGTTTCAAAATATCGACCTTGATAGGAGTTCTTTGCAACGCTTCTTTTAGCACCCTAAACTATATCCCATCTAAAGAGAATATTTAACTGATATTCGTTCATCAACCAACTAATCACAAAACGCTTTACGCTCAACGAACAGAACAAACAGACGGCCACTTAGTTGTCGAAATCGATGAGAGCATTTAGATTCATATTTCGTTATTCGAGAGCTCATCCGAGTTTGAAATATCAGCAACAACGAACTTCTAGTGCCATCTCTACTAAGAGTCGTGTCTATAGCGAACAATTCCGTACTCGAAATGATGTCAACGTTATAGAAGTCACCTTTCCGATGTCAAAACATTTACCGTGCCAAAGTTACTTTTAGTCGTTTTGGTGCTCAGCTGAACTTACAAGGTTATACGCCCATTACGCCGATAAAGTACCAAACATGCGTTATCGACTGGCCGCGTTGTACAAATGCCCTCGAAATCAGTGAGTTTACGTTGTATAACCGATGCAGGAGTAGCTAATGGCGGCGGTACAAGTTTAAGTGATTGCAGGGTCACGAGCGCTGCGAAAAACAAGACAAGGTCGCGTGGGTCAAGGCAGTGAAACCCAGCGCTGTGTGTCCTTGGCCTAGTTTGCCGGTCAAAGTGTTTGACCTACTCCATGGCCATTGCGTGCACAAACTTTGCCATGAATCCCCTTAACGAAGTTTAGCCAGGTGAGCAGACTGGCGAAGTTCGATTGTGCGAGACTGAGAGAAAGACGTAACGGGCACGGAGAGAGGGATAGAGAAAGGACAAAAGTTGGTTAGAAAGTTTGATGAACGCCACGCGCGCATTTCCAAGCCGTGCTCCAAGTCCAGGCTTCGGTGCGCTGGTCTTTGACAAATGACTCGGGAGAGTCGGTTCAACCTTCATGAAATAGTAAAGGACAGTTTGGCCGCAGCGGGGACGGAAAATACGACTCCGCTATATGGCGATTGTCGATGTTCTGGCTTTAACGTAAAGAGCAAACGAGGGAGGTCCCGTAGTAATGCAGTCGTTCGGCGCTTAACGCCGAATTCGTGGGTATGACCATCTGTTCATCGCATTAATGGGACGGTTATGGCACGGCTGCCGACGCTGTTTACTATAGTGAGCAAATTGACCCTGACAAATAAATCGTGTGCGAAAAATGTACTTTCACTTGATGCGTTTGATTCCGTTATTGTAATCGCTCTATGATTACCGCAGCGTCTTCTATGAGACGAAATATGGATCGCCATCGGTGCCCCGTGCGCGTGAGTGATTTACAACCGTTTAGCTTTAAGATCCACCGCGAGAGGTTACTATTAAATAATATCACTATTGTGATATTATACGGTTACGCATGTATAGGTCCAGATGGCCGTTAATTCAGAAGCGATCTTTGTTTGCCCTAGCGATGTCCTAACACACTTCTCGTCTTCAAACATATGCTTGCTATGTTCGCGATATTACAACGATTTTAAAGGTCATTTCGAAAGATTTCGCCAGCTGGGTACAGCAGCGGCTGAAAACTTATTCAGCCATTATAGACAATGTCAACTAAATCGATAAACGATAACTCGCTTATGTCCTCATAGCAAAGCAAAAATGCGTACTTCGGCCACTACTTCAACACCTACATGATGTTTGATCGCTTTTTGTCTCATGAGTGAGCCTACCGTAAACGAAACTCTACGAAAGACAGATTTGGCCCGAACATGAGATACGATATGTAAATAAAAAAAATTCACCGGTATTTGATATCTATAATATGCACTATTTGACGATACCAACCAGTGATAAGTACAGAAATGTTTTCCTATGGCCGAGATGATGCCATAAACGCCACGGTGGCGACTATGACAATATAGCCACTCTGCTCACAAAGGGCATATTGGAACGTGTTCGTCGGAATTAACCGCGCATGTTTTTCGCTCCGCTTCTTCATCGGGTTCTGCACTCTATTTTTCAGACGATACATTCTACTACGAAGACATCAGTGCCAGTTCAGACTCCGACGAGCATCTGATCAACAATGAGAACCTCAACATCAACGTAGATCCACAGCATCAACGGAATATTGACCACGACCGACTCCTAAATCGAGCCAACCTCAACGACCGCTGCGGATCGGTTGTGTCGCTCAACGAAACGAACCGTTTCACCGCCGAACTACTCAATGCCCATCAAAGGGTGGCCAACCTTAGCTATCAGAGCCTGGCGTCATGCAGAGTCCAGCCTCCATTGGCGGATTCGGCCACGTGCGCCATTTCTACCACCGCCGTCACCGCCAACGACGCCGTCGACAACCAGAAGGCCACTGATCAGGTGA
>MNPL01018677.1:29144-44188 GCA_002081605.1 Tropilaelaps mercedesae
CTTTCCTGTTGCGATTTCGCAACCGCTTCTAAACTATTTCAAGCACTCCAAGTATTTAAAATTAAAAAACATCATGTATATATGCGTCAAAGCCTTTCAACACTGTAATGTTTTATCCTATCTACAGAATCCAGCGTGAGAGGTCATGGTTGGGACGAAGGATGCATGGTACCAGAGGTCAAAACGGTTTAACTCTATCGAACCAGGATTTACGGCCTTTACGCCTACGATCGATGCCTCGCGAGATGGCCAGCAAAATAGTGGCATCCTGTCTCCAACCATCAGATAAGTGACGTCGAAAAGCGATCTGAGGTTCGGAACATGGTCCACTCGGCTCATCTGCGTATGTTCACGGTCAACAAATAGATGTTGGGCATGATCCTATCAATTGCAAGGATTTGATAGGAAAGTAACATAGACGTGGTGTGTCATCGCTATGACAGAAACCACAGAGGACAAGCCCGAGTACGAATGTGCCGGCGCGTGATCACGCCACCTATAACTCTGGCACGAAGGTCGCTCGTTAAATTACAGGTAGGTTAGGCAGCCATGCGCTTGTAAAAAGACCGTTGGCACGGTAAATTGTGGCCTGCGATTAAGAAACTTTCCTCTACCTCTAGTGCCTATATTTGTGCGTGTGAGTGCGCGCAAAGACATATCAGTGAAGCGCTGTTGAGTGAATAAAGGCGCGTGACTAGAGTGCTACAATGAGCAGCAGAGCCTGTAAAACAGGCGAACAACCTTTTTGTGGGGGTCAAGGATTGACGATTCAACAACGAAATGACCGTATTTAGGTTTTTAGGGTATTGTTGAAACGGACAATAGCCGGTAATGTTTTGTGATTTTCTGCGCGGAAATGTGATTCGATTCTTTGGCGCGACGTTCTCACTCGTAAAAGGAAGGCGCCACTCGAGAATTAAGAAAATCCATTTCCAATTTAAGTTTGTCACCTTCGTCGTTCCGAGTATGGAACCGAGGTTAGTAGCCTATTGTGTGCCGCTTTTGCGCCACACAAGAAACAAACATAATAACGTGATACAATTTTAGCTCAACCACTTGCTGGTTATCGTGTTTTCTCACACAAAACCATGGTGCCTCGCTAAGCTCCCCAAAACGACCGTGCAATATGAACGCATTGCAGAGTCACATGCACCGAAGTGGCTAACTCGAGCCCATGGGCCGGGATGAGCTTCGGTGTATTAGGCCGCGTGTGTTACTTATACGAAATCCCCTAGGGGTCGCGTGGGCACTGACTAGCACAAGCCTTTTTAAATTGGTGGAAGGAAGTTGCGCGCGAAGGTAACTGCAGAACCCTAACAAAAAAAGGCCCTACTAGAACGTGAACGCGCTCGGCAGCTCTCATGCGCTGACAAAACTGCCCGTGCTAACACATGACATTTCGCTCCATTTATCAATGGAAGGCAGAGAGACAAGATCTGTTTCTTGAAAGGCACTCGGCCACTCTAAATAGTATGGTATGAAAACAGGCAGCCCTTGGCAGTTTTTTGAAATGATAATGTTCACGTGCACTCAGTGTATATATATATATTTATATAAGAATTCATGGGAATACACATGCAACTACAACAAATAGTCAAAATAATATGCTGCTAAAATCAACCAAGGATACCCGGCAGCAAAAGGTGCTCACCTTCGAAAACAATTTCAATTGACCGAAAAAGCAAAGCACGGCATTTGAAGTCGTTGATACTGTGTATTTTAATATAGACTTTTCAGAAAACACGACACGTGGAAAAGTTCTATAGTTTTTTTTAATATAGACTTTTTAGAAAGTACGACACGTGGAAGAGTTTTATTAGAGTTATTTGAAGGAACAAATAAGTTGCCATCAATTTCTTTTTGCAGAATGCGTTCGTCAGTCGATATGCGACATTTTGAAGATGGAATGATAACTTCCCGATGAAACAGACATTTTCACTTTTAGACCTATCCCCCTGTTAAATAATCTATATTTATCAGTATCTTAACATAAACTTCCTCAGCTTTGCCTAAATTCCAACAAACCACGAGCACACCAGCCCAAAATATCAAACAAAATTTTGAAATCCACCGGTGCAAATCTACAGCTGCCATAAAAACCCATTTAAAAAATTAATAACAAATATCCGACATCTTAAAGCCACAGTACTTATAGCAGATTCCTCAAGAAGTCTGTAGGTAGAACACCGCAGCATCGAACCCATATCAGTGATTCACATTCCGCTACCTGTCCTTTTCAGCCCTCTCTTAAAATAATTGTTTATCATTTTCCATTAAATCTGAGGCCCTGGCTCCCGTCCGTATGACTGATTACGCATAAGGTACGACAAGAAGCCGTCCACCCACCTGATGAACCTCAAACAGTCGTCTAGATGCCCTGCCTCAAACTTGGCAAAATGCATCTGCAAGCACTCGCAATCCACATAATCCGGACTCGTCTGGGCGTTGGAGCACTTGTGAAGCGGCTGCTTCACGGGCGTATCCGCAATGTAAACGACCTTTGCCAAAGAACCTCCTACATCAAGGGCGAACGTTTTTTTCACGTCGAAATGCTGCGGAAGGCGAATGGATGGGGGAGACTCGTCACTGAGCTTGCGTTCTCCCACTTCGGCTGACTTTCCCGGTTCGTTGGCCGCTGGGCACTCATCACGTGACCGTGCTTCAGCTGGGGCCAGTTGTACAACTTCGTCGTCCATCGTACGCTATCCTATGACGACCTCGTAAGAGGCTCACGACCTGGTAGGATTGTAGCAGTTCAGGTAAAAGTACCGACTGGCCGTAGGCTCCTATAAGCAAAAACAACAGCAAAAGAAGAATGAGTGGGGCACAAACAATTAAAACTGCACTATGCGTTTTTACCATGCGGCAAATAAACCATACTTTTGTCCGAATGCAGCGGTGGTGTACAACTGTGCTCACTGGCGAGAGGGCTTTCACGACTAGGGCTGGTCTCGAACGCGACATATGTCCGTTAAGCCGGACTAAAATCGCTCATGCATGGAGAGACCAGGCATCGGGTCCACACGAGGCGAAATTAGAACAGTAACTGTGCTACACAATCTGACACAAACATGGCGGCTTACGAGTGCTGATCGGATGGCAATTATTGGCGATACTAGCCAATTGCTGACTGTAGTTCTTCTCGCACTAGTGACGGAGCCGGAGCACATGTAACGTCACAATTCACCCGCCATACGTCAGGATGATGGGGTGTGAACGTTAGTCAGTACGCGCACTTTGTGCTAACTATAGAGGCGCTCGTAACGCCGTGTAATCGTCCCACAGATGCCGAGGGTCGGATCAGAAAGCAGACCTGTCATTTGATCATATATATCTCTTCCCCTCCCTTCCAAGACCTAGCGGATCGATGTCAAAAGTGACGCTGACTAGGAAGTAACGCTGTTTCTATGTTGTTGGGGAGAAAATCGTAATGCACTGTATTTGCAAAACTACACGTTCTTCGAGGCGTTCCTAACGAAATTCGTACATGTCGTCGATCTTCGTCGTCCGTGAAGTGGTTGTCGTTTTACAAACAATTCTAACCGAATCGCATCGAATTGGCAAATATACTGGATAGATCCGGAGTAGTACGTGCCCCCTAAAATTACAGTAACATACACGAAGCGGAGTTCGTGGTGTTATCTTGAAATTGCTATCCCCGCTGGAAAAATACTCATTCCGTACAGGTCGCAATTTGCCGAGTGGCTCTCTTAGGGACAAATCAGTGGAAAAGCTGCTCAGCCGCTTTCGGCTCTAGGGCCTCGGGCTTTCATCTATCTACAAAGGAAAACGACACCGAAAGCCAGTGCGGAACTTTCCACTCATGACAACGAAGCCACGCGCGCATTAACACATCTCGGCCCTTCGTCCAATACAAAAAGCGGTTTTTAAAATCTACTGGCCAAGAGCGGCCGCAATTACTGTGACTCAGGTTAAGGTCGAATGTGCGGTTTCTCGCAGTTGTACCTTGACCGGCAGTGGTTCGCTAAGTACCGCGTTCAGACCTTCGGAGCGATCTGCTCTGCAAGACTCGTGTCGGTCTCCACGCAAGGTCAACTACCGCATTGGCAATAGGGCAAACTACTTTCGAAGTAACTCTCTCACTTTTCTTATATTCCTACCGTATGCCTACCCCATGGCTGATCGGAAAACCGCACGCGAGCTGCTCCTTTCGACGCAAACAATGACGATGTTGTTGGTGCTCGGGGTAGGATCATGCCGTCTGGACATACGATAAGTGGAAAATCGATTACTCTATTGATTACCCCATCCCCGTTAGTAGATTAGCTGGCACGCCTGCCTGTCACCTTATCGGGTAGGGCCAGATAGCCGAACTTTCTCTATTTCGAGCACAGTATTTCAGCCATATGTCCTAGACGCAATAGAGCAGGCTGATATTGCCAGCTAATATCGGCTGGTCCAGCCGGATATAATCATCAGTTGGTAAGTGGACAGACGCACAATAGACGTTGAATCTCTCGGCACTTAATTTCTTTCCCGTTTTCCCCCGCCTAAGGACCGATCAGCTGATGGCATCAGTTAATGAGTTGAAAAACCGGTATTGGTCCGGCTAATCATCAATGTTTGAGCATGCGAGAAGGATTGTCAGCTGATCAGCAACAGATAATGAGTGCTCTGACCCATTCGTTTGTCGCGGCGATATATGACCGTTTGTTTTAGATGGAGACAACAGCAAAACATCGACATGTGTACAGTGTATCGATCTGGGCATACACCGACGATCGGTAAGTTCGAGGAAAACCTGGCCGTAGGCAGAGATAGACGTTACGCAGGTACATGTTGTAGATATGTATGTGTGCGAAATGTCTGCGCGCTTACCAATCCTTGGGGGTATCACAAAGTCCTCAAGGGAAGAGCTAGCAAACAACGCCAGCGTACTGCCTTCGAGACGGCAATTGTATTTGTCGAAGGCTGTTTTGCATCGGTGAATAGATCGGCTCTGTCTCGCAGTTCTATCCGCACTGCCCGTCCGAAAGATCCAGTTCATCAGTCGATAACTCGTTCGGCACGACACCGCCGAAAATAGCACTTAACGACACGCAGCTCTGATCGCCGCTGGTGTAACAACAGTTGTACACAAAAACAAAACAAAAGACAACCACTTCAACTCCACTGAGTGGGCTGCCGTCGCCGCCTGCCGAGACGACCGGGCAATCAACACCTTCGCACTCTGCAACCCAGACGACGCGAACCTCGCTCGTCTGGTCAAGGTTCCACCTGCAGATAGCTCGTCCAAGAGTCCCACAAAGGTCGGCTCGGCTGGCCAAGCAGGACTCACGCGAACACGACCGTACGTGAACACGACTGTATGCGATTATAAACAGACTATACAGGGGTGCTGCGTCACCGGAACGCGGCGAATACACAGGCAGAACGCGATAGCGGAGGTACACAAACAACAATAGCGAGTCGTGACGGTCACTTGTAGAAGAATCGGCTGTCTCGATGCACCCACCGCACTCGACAGGTTCACCACTCGATCCAGCAAATAGATGGGCGTTGATGTCACCAACAGGAAGCGATTACGGCATATCTAGCTATTGAATTCACGGTGAGGTGGTGTTCTCACGCATACTTTTCTGCACCCAGCGTCGAGCGAATGGACAGCCGCCAGCGTCCGGTGAATGACGCCTCGACGGGGGCAAATTCACTATATGAAAGTTCACCGAAGATGGTGTTTGGCATGCGAGCCAATCAAACACAATTTGTTATCTCGCCGGCCACCTTTATCAAACAGTCTCCGTTGAGAATGATTCCTGCGCGGTGACGATAACCCGACCCGGCGTCTGCTATTGCCGAGAACTCTGTGAACGCTTCCGCTATCGGCACCCCTGGCAACCCTGTAAGTGTAATGGCGCCATTCCAACTTGACGGGTTGTAGACTTCTGATGTTGGCAACACCTGGCTGCGCGAGACGAAGTGCGATTAGCGCGAATGCGAGTGACCAGGTAACGACGTCTCGCTGAATGCAGAACAGTCATGCGGAGCACTCCGCTTGGCTCTTGTGTGTGCGAGCAATAATGAAAATTCCGTCTTGTCATAGTAGATGATGTTCGCATCGTGCCACGAAGTGGCGTCTGTCCTGGACAGAACCTCTTTTAGAAATCGCAATAAAAAATACGGGAGAGCATAACTGTGTGATAAACAAGCGGATGTGAGGGGTTGGTATGAAATGCCATTAGCCTTTTGGCAATAACAGTGGTTTTCCGCACAATGTGATCTATATCATACAATCATTATCGAACCTATCAATCTCAGATATTAGATATATTGCATATCGAGACAAAATGTTTTTTGCATTGCTCTGATGAATGTTATAATCGACACATTCAAGTTCGGTTAGACAATTGCAAGGGCAAAAAGGTCTACCAAATGGCCATAGTGCTATTAAATACCTTACCCAGATTTTGCCCATCTCATACCGTTTCATCCGCACTTCTAATAAAAGCAGTGCGTCTTCTACTTAGAATACCCTCGGAATACAGTTTGAGAGGCTAGTCTTATAAATCAACGATTGTTCAACATTTCCTCAAGTCCTGTCTTGTCGAGTGTTCTCTGTAGGAGGTCGATGACTAGGCAAAAAAACGTCGCTCATGTCTCTGATTTTGCTGTTTGTTAAACCAATCATTATGTTTGCGTCAAAAAGCAACCGGTGACACCATGTAATTAAGGGGCGGCTACAATGATTGTTCTCAACGCCTTCCGGTTCAGGGCACTTTTTTCGGTACTTCTCCGAGTCATCATCGCTTGTCTGCGACAGTCGATGCCCCTACCAGAATGGCCTTATGCTTTTAGACACATTCTTTGAATTGCCACGAGCACAAGGTCTCTTGACCAATGTGTTCCCCTAACCGTACACACTACTATGTGCCGCTGGTAAATCTTCTCGTTAGTAAATGCCACAAACGTGTTTCGACCGAGAGAAGCGCGTTTTGCACGAAGTGGCCAGGGACGGTCGGTATGCAGCTCACTGTGGGCATATCGTCTGTGCATTTAGTTAAGCCCGCTAATTTGTTTGTGTGAACTTGACTGCTGACAGCGTCATGTCGCTACCACATGTCGCTGGACCGCCGGGCTGCGCTACGAAAAAATCTGCCATCGATGTTGGCTGATTTGTTGTTGACTGTATGACAACAACATTTACAACGTTCAGTTAGCTGACAATAAACTCTAAATCTGTTCAAGACGATTGCTCGTAAGCATTGAGTGTCAACCGATGATTGTTGCAGTCTTTATTTACGTCTAAGGTGCGCAGTGCACTACATTCGACATTCAAAATGTCCCGCGCAGACGCGCAAATAATTTCCCTCCCTCATGCAGCTTTCTCTCTCCGCGCTCTCTCTTCTACCGCGCGAAACCGCCCGCATCTGAGCGCCCGTTGTGGCTCAAATTTCGCTTGTGTTCGCCAATTCATCCATCGGTTCGTGGTGTTTTACATCATTTTGGTGGCGGGCGTGCTTCTGCTGTTGTGTTCCTGCCTTATCGCGATTCGTCTTTGTGTACCATAGTGTTGGCCATGCGTCGTTGTCTGGTACGTGAGTCAGCGGGAGTCGCCAGAATCGCCGCTGCTGCTTTGTGAGTGTCGATAAACCGTCGTGTGCTGTTGTCGGTTTCCGCTGGTAGGGCGGCTGCTAACGGCCTCGCTGCCGACGCGGCCGAAGATCATCGGCAGCCGCCTGAGTGGAGCGGTTGGCTGCTGGCGACGGCTATCCTTCGAGCCCGCTCGCTGGCGAGAACCTCTGCTCCGGTATTCGCTTAGCCGTGTGGTCCCATAGACTGACGCTGTCGAGTCGTCGCTGGCCAACGCAGCGACAACGAACGAGCTTTCTCCACCCGCCAATTGTAACGAGGAGAAGCGCCCTGAAAGCTACACACGCGCAGGGAATAAGGAGAAAAGAAGAGAGAGAAAGAGAAAAAAATAGGGACATACACACACACCGCACACACATACACACACCCACATACAAACAGGAACGAGAGAGAAAGATAAGGTAGCTGACGAACAGCGACGTCCAAGCCGCGTTCGGGCCAGCTTGTCTGTTTTACTCTACTACCCCGTCTGCACGGAGAAAAGCCAGTTCATAGTGAAAAGCGAGACAAACCTGGTAAAACGTGCAACTGCTGCTGTTCGCCACAGCATCGCCGTGGAACGTCACAGCGGCCAAGCAAACAGCATCCACCAGGAACGACAGCATCGGCCGGCGCTTACCAGTGCAACAGCACTACGGCCAAGAGAACACGCACACAGCAACATTAAAAAGGACCAGAATCACCAGTCCAGCAGTATCACTCCTTGTGTGTGTGTGTGTTTGCGTGTGTGTGTGTGTGTGTGTATATGATGTTGTCGTGATGTCGATCTTTATCGGCCGATGTTTGTTTGTTCGATAGCTTTTCATTGGCCCGGCTACTTCACCCGGACGACGACGACGGCCCCGATCGGTGCTACCATATCGAATCGGTGAGGGCGCGACGGTTGTGTTTGATCGGAGATTGTTTTACCGAAAACCGCTTCAGCTTTCTCTGGGTTTCCGGGGGAAGCGGGAAGCTTGGGCCGAGAGAGAGAAAGAAAATAGAACAGCCGTACGAAGAAACCAGGATTCGAGCGTACATGACCGAGTCAAGTGACGTCGATTGTAAAAAGAACTCGCAGGTGACCAGCTGAAGGATAAATAAGAATCGGCAACAACAACAGACGCAGGAGGCCGGTGAAGTATCGACTTCGTGGTTAGTTTCTGCCGTTCGTGTGGTAACAGCCCCTGCGAGTGCAGTGGCCATTCATCTGCTGCTGACGCCTCTGCTCCAGGAGCAGGAGAACAGAGACGGAAAAACGAATAAACTCCATTGGGGGGGGTGACAGTTGTGTATGTCTGTGAATGTGTGTGTGTATGGTGTGTGTTTGTCTCTACAAGTGTTGGATGTTACGCGGCCGCCAATCGTCGCTGATAGTTGCTGTGGGTTTGTGACTCTGCGGACGTCGTCAGCGGGTATGCAGTAATTCGATATGGCCGAATCGAATCAAACATGAGACGAAAGCAGCGTCTCGTCCCAAACGAAGGTTTGACGCGTTGAAGCCCCGATATTTTGCACGGACGTCCGTAGCGTCTGAGTGAGTTGCAGAATCGGGTGAGCGACAACAGTCGAGATTGCCGAGTCCGTGCTCGTGCTAATGCGTTAAGTGAAACGGTTCATCTGGCGAAGTGTTTTTTGTGACGGAAGGAAGTGTGCACGTACATTTCGTATACGTTCGCGAGAAGCCGCGGGAAGTTCACGGCGCGGCTGACCCGCAGTCGAACGTGTAACCTACGTGTTCTATTATTGATAGCAGCGCCCGCCAGTTACTGTGACGTCGCAGGATGGGCAGCAAGAAGCACAAAAAGCATTCAAAGACATCTCGAGATGATGGTGAGTTAGTAAGGAGGAGGAAGGAGGGGAAGAGTTAATAGTGTTTGTCGTTGTTAACCAATGTAGTCCCATCATGAAGTTACTTTTTCTCCCGAGTTATTCGGGCCCACAGCATAGCCCCCATCGCTAGAGTACGAGAGCGGTGGAGACGAGTTGTGGCTGTATGGTTCACTTGGGACGTTCACTTGGGTCGCCGGGATACACGTGAATAGTCGCAGATGTAGCCGTTGATGAACAAACTGGCATCTATAAACAGGCTCTCTACGTGAACCGTACTTTAGTCTGTGGTGAACTATCTGAGACATCGCGTTAGTTTTATAAGGGGGAAGGTGAGCTCGAACCTTGGTTGATTTGGCAGACTCTTTCCAAACTGTGTGGCCCCTTGCCGAGACCGAGACCCTCGGAGTGAGTCAGAACGCGTGAATTCTTTGAAGTCGCTTAGTTAGGCGCGAAAACGGGCTGGCTAAAAGGGCCTCCATGTGCCAGCCAGGACCGACTGCGGGCATCGGGTTCAGACAGCCCTCGATGTGTGGTTACCTCGAATGAAATCTCAGTCTTTCCCATAACAGTTTGTCAGTATACGTAGGAGTGTTTTTCGTGCATACGGGGATGGTGGGTGAGTAACAAATACAGTCGTGTTGAATGACGGGGTATGCCACAAAACTGCTGGCGAATGTTGCCAAAAAACCCGGAAGTTGCTGTGTAGACGGGACATCTGTTTCTAATGTTGTTTACCCCCCAGTGGAATGAGTTTCCTTGTATGGGGGTGGCCATATATACCAGAATGTTATGTGCCTGTGATTACAAGTGTGCTATATCGACCGTTCGTTCAAAACAGGCCAGGCGACCTATTCGTATGGTCGACTTCCGTCTACAGCTCCTATAGAAAACCAATGGGCGTTAGGCTTAACTCCTCCGATTGTTGTTCACATAGTTCCGTGCCACTTTTAGCGCGTCGTGGAAAAGGAAAGTTTTCGTTTTTGACATCTGCCACTCCGGCTGGTGTTAGCGCGCCCTGCGGGGCTGCAGTACTCCGACAGACACTATGTATGTGTGTGTGTGTGGGACGACACGACCCCTGTGATTTCTCAACACGCTTTGGCCTCGAACGGCCAACAGAGCGCCAGCCACAGAACACAGCTACATCGCGAGAAAGCCGAGCGCGAAGTCGAAAAACTGCCATGTCGGAACGAAAACGCACTCAAAAACCGGAATTAGTGATTCGTAAAAACATATCTGACGCTAGTTTTCGCCACTATGAGTGTGTACGTGATATTATTTAAATGTTTATTGCGTTAGGGCTATAAAACGTGGGGCATACGAAGGATATGCGGCCGGCCAATAGTATGACGTTAGATTTTCGAATGTCCACCTCTAGAGGATATCACGGGGTGAGCGGTGGTTTTTCGTGAAATCTATGTTTGGTTTTCGTGTTTGTTTTCACAGACAATTTTAACCATTCTTTGTTATTGTTTATGCCATCGGTATTACCATTGGTGTACCATTGATGTATTATTGGTGCTTTTGCACATGAGGCGATGATGGGTTCAAAAAACTCATAATTAAAAACAAAATAAAAACTGCGAGGAAACTGTTCGGTTTTTCGGAGATCGCTTAAAACATAAACGTGCTGCAAATGCCGATAAGAGGATTAAACAAATAAGGTACTACAATGCCCGCAAAATACTGCTTAGTTTAGACATTCCAATATCGCACTACGTTAAATTTCGGTATTTCCATGGGAGGTTCGCTTGCCAGTCAGTAGAACTCTGTTGGGTTAATCGGAAGACGATGCTGTACAGCATTATGAGGTAGCCAATTATACATGGGGCTTTATTGCATGTGTATTCGTAGATGGGACTGCCATGAGGATCGTCTTTTCCTAAAAAAGCAAAAATATATAAACCACCATCATCACTATTTTTCACTGCCTTTTTACGTTTAACTTAAACACAGGGAACGCACATAAAACTATGGAGTTGTTTGCGGGATATGGCTGCTAAATTATATTTAGTTGACAGCTGTTTTCGTGCTTTATACAGGTACGCGAGCATATTGATTTTAATGCCTCCATCAGTTTTATTTCCTTGAGCGACGAGTTCATTCTAGCTCGCAGGTATAGCTAACTAGTTTTCCGGTCGTTCGGTATAAAAACACAAATTACTAATTTGCTAATGAAATGGGCCAATGTTTAACTACTGCTTAGACGATGAGAGAGATCTCCAAGAGATCGTTTCGGGCCGTTTGAATATGTATAGTATAAAATAATAAAGTGCTACTCTTCTGTGGTCGTCAAAAAAAGGCTTAAAATTGTTTTTTTGTCTTAATCTGTCTCGTTTGTGCCAGAGAACTTCGTGTAAACTCCTCTGTTTGCACTGGAAGTTCCCACACTCACTACAATGGTGAAATAACGGTCTCTTTTGATTACGATAAAATTGTAGTGAAGTAACTCAAAAACTATGTATTTGAAGCCATTATGTCTAACCAGAATGCTTCACACAAGCGGGCCTGCTCACTATACTGAATTGGATGACTTTCGAAAAATCCAGAGCTCTTTCGCAACTGACTTTTTTAGAAGTAACAGGAGACGCTGCCAAGGATGGCCAAATGGCTGAGCACATCTGAGTGCCCGGGGGTAGTCTGATGAGTCACTTCCAGCGTAATCACGCTGTGTCACATCACCAACCATACGCGATAACTGGAAACTACCCGAATCGTAACCCCCTTTGTCTGCGAGAAATGAGGCTGGCCAAGTGCTTCGTTATCTCTTATGTAAAACGAAATCCTGAAACGACATCATGGAACTATTGGCTCGCTTCCAAGTGGATGTGTCAATAATAGTGTCAATAATGAGTCGAAATATGCGTCGATGGTGAGAGAACGTACTCCTACCTTCGGTTTACCGGCTTTCTTCAGATGTGGCGAAATTCTCATGTTTATTGAATCTGTTTATCAAGGAGTATGGCGCAAAGTAGCGCAGAATATTGAGGTGTCTAACTCACATTGCTGACACAGAGATAAAATGATCCTCATATCCGTAGATTTAACGAATAAACGTACGGTTTTTTTTTTAAGGGAGGCCGTTACACATTACGTATTCCTCGTTACTGCCTGTGCATAGAAAAATCACATTATTAGCTCTTTTAGAGGTAATTTAGAAGTAGCAAGTGGATCCTACACAGACATCAAGTCTTTATTTGCCTAGTTAATTTAATAATCCAACTGCAATGGGGAAGCAAGTCTTCTAACGAGCTTAACTTAATTCGCGGAGAACTTAAGTCTGCTAGCTCAGTTAACAGGGGTATGCCTATAGGGCCTCCCCACATTATAATCGCTGAAATGATTCAATCGTACGCCAATAAAACTGTTACATTCAAGTTAAATGAACGCAATCGCTCTAATTCGATTTTCTGTATAAATTCTGTTGCTGAATTGATTTTAGAATTTATTTAACACCAGAGGTCTACCATACCGGTACTCATGGAAACTGCGATATTGTATTGCATCTGCAAAATTGAAGCAACAGGTCGATTGCCTTTTGTGCTCTAAACGCTGCGTACCCAGCTAACATTTGGGCGCTGACATTCGCGCTTCCTTACAAAGATCAATACATCAATCCTTAAAAACAAATTCTAAAAAGATACAATTGTTTGAGATCTATTGGGCTAGTGCAATTCGTAGGCCATTCACTTGTTTTAGATCTCGGAAAACGGCAAACTTCCGGCAAAAATGATTGGAGATTTTTGTCCAACGCCCGACATTACGTCAGAACTGACGAATATAGTTTACAGCAACAGTTCGGCTGAAATGTTCAAACACTAAAGATTTTCTCGAGACACAGCCCGATGTTTGCGGCAACTGTGTCATGCAAGTTATGGGCATATGTGGAAGAAAAAGCTTACATAACTCAGATAGGTGTCTGAGTATTCGGCGGAAGGTCGATTAATCTACAAACGCTTCTTTATGCTAATCGCAAACGACATCTTGACCGGTTCTTAACGTAAGGTGAACCGTGCGTACGGACAGACACACTTTACGTGTTACATATTTTGGGTACCTCAAAGTTTGTATGTCACCTTACTTCCACGGCCATAGAAGACAACTGCGATGTATCGTGAGTCCGGGCGATACCAAGGGTGTGCAATGAGCTCAAGTATGTTCTGCCAGTATGAGCGATACACACATACGTTGCTCTCACTTTGAACCTGCCGAATCGTTCCTTAAAAGTAAACCGTTTACTAAATAGTTACGCAACGATGCGTTCAGAAGGCAACTATCGAGCAGGAAATTAAAGGAAAGCTATTTTAATTGGGTCCACGGCTACACTGTGATAGGCTCCAATTTAGCTAGTAGCATCTGAAACATTCGGTTTTTACAAGCAATATAAATAAACACATAAGTTAATCTATGTTTCGACCAAAGTTTCTAACGCTGTTCACTTTTAGTCCAGGCTCGTTCGTCGTTAGTTTTGTATGTGGGACGTTAGTGGCGTCGTCGCAATTACTTAACCTATGGATATTTAATCCAAGTAACAAAATAAACAGGGGATTGTGTCACAGATTTTTACACAAGAAACGATTATATTAGCCACATCGTATGAACCCTGAGTTTCGTAATTTTAAACTAAGATATAACACGCTATGGGTCCACGCTGTGTGAACCCTATGGTGTCCCATGTTTTTTCCTATGTTGAAAATATGCGTCACCTCCAAAATTCTATAACATTCCGCAATTATCTGAAGCTTGTGCCATTCGTTTGCGTACATCTGGCTGGTCTTTGTTTGCATGGTTGATCTAATATTTTTAGAGGTGACCATAAATCAACATTTAACAACCATAGTGGCGCGTTTTGTATTACTTCGTAAAATGGACAGTCATAAATAGGTAAATGTGCAACGGCGAGGATTTAAGCCGTTTCTCCTTTAGTCCCAAGGCGCGCGCGGACGCAATGAGCTCGACTGCGTGGTTGATCTATATTTTTTTAGGGCTGAGCGTCAGCCAACATGTGGCGTCCACTGTAGCGCTTTCTGCATCACTTTGTAAGACGGACCTCATAAATATAAACGTGCAACGGCGGGGATCGAACCCGTGTACCTAGGTGTCTCATCGGGTCGCAAGGCGCACGCGCATGCGTCAAGCCACCGAGCTCGACTGCATGGCTAATCTGGGAGACTCTCATGGTCCGTTGATGCTAAGGCATTAAAATCGAGAGGCCGATTGGGCGATAACACTTTTTCGACTCATTTACTAGATCAGTGCGTTGATTTTTTGTATATGCGTGGGCTTAACGAGTTTCTATCTGACTGGCTATCCGTTGTGGCTGATTTCTCCTCACATCGCTGACATCAGATTCTTGGCCATTGGAATCACGAGAAGGTGGTACCTAGAGAATGCAGTTAGACGTTGGTAGCACCGTCTGTAGCCAACCGGCAAGTTAAGCTTATACACGTCCGTTCGGGTCTGGTAGTTGCGCATCAGCCTATTCCATGTATTCGTTTGTTGCTATTTATTATGGAGATCTGGATCAGATGATGGAACGACGGTTGTCATGGAAACGTTCTTTTGGGGGCTATTTTCGCCCTCCCGTAGAGCAGAGCAGCACCAATAACCTTCTCTAAGCC
>MNPL01018682.1:911-12223 GCA_002081605.1 Tropilaelaps mercedesae
CTCGGCACGTCGAGCACGACGGTTATCATTAAAAGCGACTTTTTTCTTTGCTTCTATTTGAAATCTACCAACCTCAAACGCTAACCGATTGGTTACCAATCGAATATGTGTGGAACCGTTTTCAACAGACTGAGTACCTGTATATAATCTTCCGAAGGTATGACATGGCGAATCCGTTGCTTTCTAATGCCACTTTTTGACACTTACAGAAAGCTTATGAAATCGTTTACAATACTCAAAATAAAACTAATCAAGCCAGCCTCCAAATTATACTTATTTTGAATTTTCTATTGATAATTTTAAAAACTTCCGCTGCAATTTTACGATAAAAAAAAAAAAAAAAACGCCAACAATCCGAACGCGTGTGGTGTGTAACTCTCCGATATGGCACCTGTGATATCGTAACATCGAGAACGGCGAAAAGCTAAGAATAAGTCCTAAATGATTCGATTTAAAGGGTTCCGCAGTGAACATCTAGTTTAAAGAAGATATGCTAGATATTTCGAAAACAGGACTTTATTGACAACAACAGCATCGTAAAGACTACATGTGGAACAATGTGTTGAATAATTATCCTCCATCGCGGGGCAATCACTGTAATTAATTGTCATAGTAAAATTGGGGTTTTTCGGGGCCTATATACCGTGTCGTTTCTGCGTGCGAAAATGTCTAACCTATTCGGCGCATTTTCTTCCACCAAAAATTACTCGCGCACTCAAGCACCCTAAAGAACACCCGTTCCATTTCTCAGTCGGCAACTCTCAACACCACCGGGTGGTTAGCAGAGATTTTTCTCGGGCCCGTTTTCTCCCAGCTGAAAATAATTTGTTCTGACTCACCTAACATCTGTGGTCGTAGAGGTGGTGGCAATCGCGTTCATGGTGGAAGTGCCCAATGCAGACATGATAGACCCGTCATTGCCGTATGCAGCCATTTCCGCCCGTCCAAAAGATGCTAAACTCCGTAATACATGGAGATGCCGTCCCACTCTGTCGCGTCGTTTTAGTAGGCAAATCTGACTGGCATCTGGGCGATAAGGCGAAACCGATCTGAGCCGGCTGGCTGAAGGGGACCTATCTATTTCAAAGGGTCGTTGGTCGAGGGGTGAGTAGGATGGTGGTGTATGGGACCCGCTGTGGGGAGACCGGGGTAACCATGTGTAGGGGGCCCTCGAGATTCTATTCCCGTTACCCCGCCTGCTGCTGCTGCTGCTTCTGTTCGTCGAATAGTCTAACCAATAGAAGACTCACTTGGTCCGCTACCTCTGGGGAAGTGTTTGGAGAGATCGAAGGCGTATGGAAGCCTGGCTCTAATGGGGCGTTCCGCGACTATCCTGACGTTGCCAATCTGACTTTCCTTTTGGTTCTCGTGTCACTGGCATACCCGGTGCACCTACTTGTCTACACACAGCCGCGGCATCAGGCAGTCCCCGATATTTCCAAAGCGCTCCGACGCCCGGCGGCATCGGATGCAGTCGCTTCGTCCGGAAAGGCGTTCTGAAACGCTACCGGGGTAGCGCTCATTCGTCCGAGCTGACCCTCCACCGCTCGTGTGGGGACGCAGTGTTCGACTTCATTCGCTTCGGCACTTGCCGATTGGGCATGCCAGTGTGCTACACTTCAGTAACTTGATTCAACCTTGGCCATTTCCTGCAATTGCTTCTAAATGACGGCCGCCTACATTATTACGTCGAGTTATTCCAGCTCGATGGACACATCCTTGGGGCCGTTTCCAGCACTATCAACACTGGTGTCGTTCAAATTGAGTGTACATCTAGTGTATATATATATATATATATACACTAGATGTATACACTAGATATATACACTAGATATATATATATATCTAGCGTATGTATATCTATACTATATATATATAGATATACATACGGTATTCGTATAGGTAGGGAATGTGCATATACATGTGCATTCGCATTACTAAAGTAACTTGACGAGAATCTTAACTAGCTTCAACACAAATGTTATTATCACGATCACTACGATTTCGGGATACAGTTACCAGTTGCGGTGCGCGTCATCGGCATTAGTGTTTCATTGATTTTTTTTATTAATAAACATCCTATCTCTGACGCTAAAGCGGCACTAACTCTGAAGTTAATTAAACTTTGTTTGTAGTCACTTCCAAATCGACGGGCACCTGTTATTTGAGTAAATAAGATAGATAAGCACAGACAACGCCGACTCTTCGACGAACATTCGCTCCGTTCCTCGGGTGCTCCATCTGCTCGCACCAGGATGGGGGCCTTTTTAGTCACCCTCCATAGTCCCTTTGCACGATTGTTTTAGTAACGGAGTTCGTTGCAACCATCGGATTGCCTCACCTCGGTGTTGGCGCCGTGACGCCTTGGTCGAACGCCGTCTATCGTCGTTTCTCGCCGTCCTGTCGTCTTGGGCATGCCGCGCACGAAAGATCGGACTTTGGCGAGTTGCTCGTGGGCCGCTCCAAGCGCAGGCCGCCGCATCCAGGCATGCCTGGCGGCCTGCTATCGGAAGTGATGGTGGCCGGCGACACATCGACGAAGAGGTAGAACGCTAACGGTTGTCAGCACAGTTCCCCCTCGCGTGCCGTTTCAGAGGTAGCGTTGGCCAACCATAGGAACCCGAAGGTTGGCCGAAAGCTATAAACGAGCGCCAACGCGGATAGCAGAAAGACTCGGATTACGCGTCGATGCCGAGGCAAGAGAACAGTTGGAGACCCAACTTGGCTGTCGCTACTTAGACAAACCCCTGATTCAATACGTAACTGATGCAGAAAGGTGACCGGCTAACTGGCTGAGCATGAGATGTTCGATATCGTTCGTCTGCCAACCGTATAGAAGGCCGTGTCGAAGGACGGTGTACGGCTTCCGTTGCTATAACACGGTCGCTATTGACCGATAAACACGGTAGACAGCGGGCGCATGGTCATGATCCAAGTTTAGGTAGCGACTTAGGCCATAGCTAGTTAGGCGTAGCGTGTAGTGCACTAAAGCCAACGAAAGCAACGATATCGGTGCACAACAAATCGGATCTCAGAACAGGTTCGAAATGAGCAGGCCTTTCGATATACTTCCCTAAGTCAGGCTGGCACCGAGAATTGAAACTAGTGTGAATGAATATCGTTTATTGTATCAATAGAATAAATATCGAATGTTCGTCTTTAAAAGGCCGAGTGTACCCTATTTCAAAAACCGTTTCACACACACACACATATACAAGCTCTAAATGCCTCGTCTCATGTATGCACATATATTCATGTGCTTTTAGAAACTAAATTCATAGCTGGCAAAATTCAGGAAGCAAGTACGTGTATTTTGGCTACTTCATATGTTTTTACAGATCATGAAACTAATCAAGAAACAGGATCACAGAAATGCAATTAACAACGAACTATTACGATACCTATTTCATATATGTTTTAAGAATCGTTGTATATTGTAAAGAAAACAGTAACGTGAAAACTGTATAAGGTACCCTGTGATCTATGTTTGTTTCAAACGGTTAGAAAGTGCGTTAGCTTGAGCCCTGGCGTAAAGCAATAATCCATCGTCTGATAAGCAGTGGAATAAGAACCGTCTGAAGCTAATAAAAAAGGTTTCCAGCCCACTCTCAGCTGCTCCCCATTAAGACGAAGTCTCGGAATCCATTCGGTATAGCTTTGGTACTCGCCGTTGTCGTTTTTCTTCGGTGTAGCACCGCAAGCTTTCAATGTGAGATCTCCCGAACAAGTACTTTTCCTAAACTCTTCAAGGACCCTCTCTGTCACACCCTCCCAATCGCTCCCAGACAACTTCAAGGCACTCAATGTACATGTCTGAGCAGCTGATGTAACGCCTCCTCTCTTGGTTGTAGCAGGTGTCCTTTCTGCTACTGGCTTCTAATGCATATTTGCCTTTCCCGGTCAATCCTGTTAAATGCGCTACTCCGTCTGCAGTCGCTTCCAGGGGAAGTATTTGCTAGCCAGACGAAAGTAAACCGTGCGACGTATTCGTCAATGTGCCTTCGTTGTCAGTTAATTGTGAGCAACTGGAATGTGCCGTATTACCCATCTATAAAGGAATTTCTTCATAACTAAAACGAACGTTTCTCGCCCAAATCGTAAGAGCAGCCCCTTCAAGGGCATCCTAAAAACGCTTTCAATTGTTATTACTGGAGTGCGCAGTCTGACTGAGCCCAGTATCCATTGAATATCTTTATCTGTGTATGACAATCTGTAAAGAAATCCACCAAATCCGACAAAATTATTAACATAATGCTTGGTGTCGCATAAAACTGCCAGGCCCCTCACTTTTATTTACAAGTGCCGTTTCATGCTACTATTTTCGAGTGTAGTCCTTCGGCGCAATCTGCGAAACTTTTTTTTATTGCGGACATCTCTGGAACAGAGACACCGAACGGCTCAGCTGTATTGATTTGCTCTGAAACTACCGGGGCAGTTCTGCAACCACTAAAACCGCCTTGATTCCTCCATGCCTGAGCAGGGGAAGAAAGTGCCTCCAATGTAGTCCAAAACTAGAGAAACGGGCGTAGACGCTCAAATGTCGCAATCGCTGGACTTTCTAAATCACTCAGTCTAAAATGCGTGCACGCACTAAGAGACAATTCGCCATAAAAAGCTCGACTTTTTCACAATTCGGCACAACGCACGAATTCAACGCGAATATCTGAAATATCACACGCTCGAATCATTCTAGTGCAACCTCATCTGAAGTTCTACTGAGGCAATTTTTAATTATTTAGATTAGGCTAATAATTTATTCCTGCTCACCTACCGTACGAACGTAGAGTACGTGTGCGTTTGGCGCACGATTTCCTCATCTTGACCTCACTGTTATGAATGCCAACGCCTCCACTGGAAAGTCGATACTGAAGATCCGGTCCGGATATACAATGAAACTCAGGTATCCTAACTCAATAGCTCGCCACACCAGAATATTCTTAATAGTCGCTAGCACCTGTCTTGTGCGCAATACATAATCTCGCTGGAATGTTCGTGTCCTCGTTATTGAGTGCAGATTCTATAAATAATCTTGTCTAAACAGTAGCATCTTGACCTGCGTAGGGGTTCGATATCTTACACGATGCGGCACAGTTCCAAATATACAGCGGTCCTTGCTGTATACGAAAGTCCCAACGTCGCCGTGTATTCTTGGATTCTGCAGATGGCCGTATTTTCGGTGACAGCATGGTCGCGATATCTAAGGTGCGTTACACCTAAAGGCGTATCGTCGGTCCGGTCTTTTAGGGTAAAGGATCGGTTTTTCCTTAAATAAATTGTCCGGCCGGATGTCGTACGTTTATTCGGCCGTCAACGGATGGTTTATCTCGAAAAGCTGACAGACAACTCCGTCGGACTCCTACAAATTCTAAGATGGCGAGTGTTTGTGTGCGTTAACTGCTTCCTACTACATGAACGCCTCATGCGGGACACGTGTGTTTGAGATTGCATTGAAGCGCTAAAAGTCTTTGCCTCCGGGAATCTGAACAAATGAAAAGGAAGTGAAAGAGTTCCTAAGTAAAGTCAATAGTGTCCGTAATGAGCCTTGGTTTGATTGGAACGCAAAATGCTTTTCAATCTATTTGGCACAGCTGTTGCCACGCCATCTATCTCATGTGATGTGGTGATCAGCTGTTGCGTTCTCTATCACGTTCTGAATAATTTCGGATATGTGTTCTCCGCTGTTAGCGAGATTTGAATATTTTTTCTGATAATCGACTAATTAATCGAAATACAAGTTGTGCCCGTTCATCATATAGCATTCCACGTCATGAGTAGACAGTCCATTTTATGAAATGTAGCGAAAGAACCTCAGACAACTTCAATACGATTGGATTCCAGGAAAAAAGACTATTCAAACTATATTTATTTTTTTAGTGTATAATTGCAATATCTATCGGGTGGGCCAATTTCGATGTGTAACACATTTCTCTACCTGCTATTATATTTGAGACTTGCTTCTATGCAGTTGAATCGTATGGCTCGTACGGGCACATTGACACACACAAGGACGACCGCACCGTCGCCTTGAATTGTCGGTTATTGCTCGCGGAGTAGCACAGTAGAAAAGGTAGACAAGGAGAGTAGAAATGGTTAACAGTGCATTATTCATTATTTCAGCAGATTCACTTCGATGTGCAATGAATACAATGAAGACATACGACTCACTCACTATAACTCACAATACTTCCTGATGGAGAGAGTCAGAGCGAGTAAAAAACCAAAACTCGATTGCCTCGGCCCTATTAGATTTTACGACATATTGTTAATGACCATGTTAGGCGAGAGTTACGAGGTGTGGCGAATAAATTAGGTTTGACACATTTTGTAGACGGACGTCTTGAAAGGTAGTAGCTGGTTTCACCATGATGCGGCATCAACAAGAACGAAAATCATTTACTAAACCTCCGGTCTTATTTTAAACTATTCTCGTGAAAAATCCACTCTACAGACGCTCTAAATGTTGAACGCTGTCAGCTCTGCGTTACAGCGCAATCGACGCCGCTAAAGAGACATGATCGTGATTTAGGTAGTTCTTTCAGATTAGCTGTACTGGTTTGCAGTGAATTTGCCGATGCGGTAAAAAAAAAGCCGGTTAGAGGTGATGAGTGTGTTCACTCTTGTCGCACTCCGTTGCCCCCTACGAATGAGAACACTCGTCACAGAGAGACGTGTTTTAGGGTAGCTAATAAATGGCGTGTTTTATATGAACAGTGGAAATCTGCACGATACGCCACATTTGTTTTCGAGTCGTTGAGCTGAATGGGCAAATGGATAACAGAGTACGACAAGGCGGTGCGACTTTGCGAAATGTGCAAAAAACTTCTTAGGAAATCTGCCTCCTGGCCGCTTGCACAAGTGGCGATGGACGCAACCGTGTTCCAAGGCGTTAGCGAGAATAAGTTGTTCCCGCCTTTTTATTCTAGATATTATACCCAACTACGCCTCTTTGAGACAAACGCTCAGCCAAAAGGGTTGAAATACCCAACGCCATTCCAGCCTTAGGCTGCCGTACACGTCGCAATGCCTGACAGATAGTCTCGTCAACTGCACGATATTGGAGAAAGCAATTGTGACACTGCCAACGTACTGCCATATAACGATGGCAATCAACAGCGAAGGCCGACACGCTATTCAGGAATAGTTAAACTCGCATAAACCAGCCGAGAATTACCAGCGTACAATCTAGACACTTACGAACAATAATATTTCAGAGACTAACGCGTTTGTCAGGCCAAGATAAGAACTTCGTATCACCCAGAAACTTATTCCGGCTCTTACCTATTGCATCACAATCACGACATCGGAATCCTATCATATTTCGTTTTCAAGTTATCGAGCCGGTTCCTACCGGGCAGTAAATACCCAGCAGCTCCCGCATTGCCCAAGCCGCGAGCGAGCGCCCCCGACGCCAACCGAACATTGACGCACTCAACGAACAGTTCGAATACCTCTGAAACCCCGCCGGGACGGCTGCGTTCATATCGCTGCTGCGCTGGAAGTCGTCGCCGAACTTATACCCCTGGTTCTGGTGGTGAGGACCCAAAAAAATCTACCCACACCGCCACTCTCCTCTTTTCGATGCCACAGATAGGCGGGAAGTCCACGAGCCTGCCGGCGATACGTAGCAGATAGGCGAAAACCGTCCGCGCCACGAAAAGAGGGAGCGTCGTCTACTTGGCCTAACAATGCGGTCCACCAAGCGTTTGCTCGGTTCCCAGCCACAATCTGTTTCAACCTCGCGGCGGCTTTAGCCCCCGGCTCGCCCGCCTGGACGACTGGTGCTTCTGTTGTAGCAGATGGCCATGCGCCGGCGGCGAGGAATAAGGACGAGGATAGCGGACCAGGCGGAGGATATAGAGCAGAGCATAAGAAAGAGGGAGGAAGGAGAAAGCAGTAATCCCTCTGAGAAAGCATAGGGGAACGGTCGTCCGCTCTAGCGACACCCGGCCTCGCGAAGCGAAACACGCAGCCCCCGTTCTTCGGCGCAGGGCCGAGAAGGGCCCCTACGATAACCCCCGAGAAACCCTGGCTTCCAACCCCTTCCCATCCAGAAAAGCCTTACCAGAGAGGAAAAACCGGTGCGGATAGAAGTGGCACTTCCAGCCCGGCACGGACAACTGTGTCACGGGGAGCGGTTGGCGGTAGTGTAAATATACCCAGCCAGTACTCCTGCAACATTAGAAGGCGCGTCAGCGCAGCTATGGTTGCGCTGGCGTGATTGTAATGAGACGACGTTCTTGCAGCTGCAGATGGGCATAGTACGCACATACTTGCACGCCATCAGACACTCTATAGTCGGTCACACGGACGCCCTACAGGGACATTTACACACACACACACACACACACACACACACTCTCTGAGAGTGATAGGACCTCCCCAGGCCTCAATAGATAGTATCTCGTTTTTCCCCGGTGGATAGTCCTGAAAGGGGAAAGCGAGAAAGTAGAAAGGTTGGGAAGTTGGTTGGGGGTCACTTGCTGCCGACTTCATAGAGCCTCGTACTCATGGACCCAGACACACACACACACTCATATATATATATATATATATATATATTGCAAATGGGGGGTGTTTAAATAGAAGAATAAACTCCCTAGGTTTATTCTGCCGTCGAGAAAAGCAGCGCTCACACCTCGTAAGACGAAGAAGTTGATGAACCAAAGACGAAGTCCAAGCATAACAGCAAGTGTGCACTTCACAGTATCGCCTCTATCACTTCTGCCGCGCGTCTACTGCGCATACGGTATTTTCGTTATTTTGCTGTTGTCTGAGTTGGTACCATTTTACCGGGAAACAGGACAGGATAACGAGGAGCTCTAGTGACGAAATCTTCTTTCTTCTAACGGCCGTCTCACCGAGACGGAAAGCCGAGTGGGACTTCGTGCGCCCTTAATGCTCAGGGGGCAACGAGCGTTAAAATAAGAATACAAAAACAAAAAAAAGGAAATCTAGAGCGTCGGTCGGTCGGTCGGTCGGTCGCTCTGTGCTCGGCCGCCGTAGTGGCAATGCTAGAGCCGTGTCTCGTTCAAGACCACGAGTAAAAGAGAACTGGTTAGGCGGCCAAAGAGGCCGTTACGTGGTAGCGCAGGGATGATTGTGAATGTGGTTGGGCTGCTAGCGGCAGCACAATGACATGTTTTTGAAAACTTTGAAAAGCCACAGACTTCTGTGGCGAAACAAGGTGGAGCATTGAGGACGGGCGTCTACGAAAAGCGGCCCCGGAACGGCAGACAAAGACAGAAAAACTTTAAGAAAGACATCGGAAGAAAAGATGCATTTTACCAGCATAGCCGGCGATAATGTCCTATATGATGAAAACTGTGACGGAATTTTTTGAAATTCGAACCTCTGTTATTGTTTGTGTTCCTATATGAAATAAAAGCTGCAGTAAAAAAAAAGGTGAGCAAGAGAGTGTGTGTGTATGACAGATATAATCAGGCATTTCGACAAGAGCCACTAATAATATCACTTGGAAGCCACGCGAAGGAACGCTTCTCTCGTTCGAACCATTTACCAGTTTACGATTTACGACAACGTCCAGTCTTCACCGGATTCTACCTTTTGTCATCTGCTACAACATAACGGACGCCAATCGGATGTGTGTGATACGCTGATGTTGTCACCATCAACGCTCTAAATTCAGCCCACTTTTCGCGATGGCGTCATTGCTGACGGCGTGTACGTTTGCCTTAAACAACGTAGAAACAATTTTAGCATGTTCAACACTGCCCCCGGCCATTTTCATGCAATCGCTTCTTCCTGACCTTTCTGACATTATCACAGTTTCCGCAGGGCAGTTTCCGACTGCATGAAAAGTTCATCCGCTATCGACACAGGTGATGAAATTATAACCGTAGGGCCCTCCCTGTTCTCTTCTTCACTTCTCTCTCTATCTGTGGTCAGTCAGGTTAAAGCGTAGTCATCGTGAGAGATTCGCAGGGCTACTTCGTTTATGAGGAAGATCACCGAATGGGTTTATACTGTTTAGTGCGATAGGTCAGTACAGACGTCGTTTCAAGATAAATAATAACGGATGCGTAGTCCATTATTATCAGCCTTGGTTCAATCCAGCTGCAGGACGTTAATACCAGAGCGTTGACATGAAGTTTGACATCTGTAATTATCTCAACCATGTAGAGCTAACACAGGAAACGATATTGGCTGCTTCGAATGTAGACGCTGACATTTGGAAAATGGCGGACGGCGAACACGGAGCAACTGGAAATGTCCTAACAAGCTAACACAGTAAAACAACAAACCACGTGGCACTAAACACGGGGAGCGGAATTAAAGTTATTTTCTGCCATATTTAGTTGTAGTAGTAGTACCGCTAGAACGAAGGATGGCCAATAATGGAACATAACTTGTTAGCTCATAACGATGTGTTTTTGCACATGTTGATATTAATTATCATGTACTTCTGATCATCGGTAACAGGCCGTATTGAGTCGACCTTTAGGGCGATAAACCCCTACTGGTCATTCTACTGCGCAGAGATTTGTGCTTGAAATACACCGGAGTTGCTGTTGCGACAGAACTATCTGCTTCTTATTCGTCTAAGTTACAGCTCACTGATGGTATAGAAAAAACTGTGGAGAGCCGCAGGTAGAAAAGATCATATTTTTGCATAATGGTTGTCTTGTACTCATTATAGCGATGCATACCGACCAAGAATGGTGCTGATTGGGGTCTGTTGAACAGTCGTTAGGATTAATCTAGCAATGACTATGTACACTTAGCCTAAACCCTTTAATATATGAAGACTACTGATGTTTGCATCCATTCGAGTGAATCGCGGCGTTGTAATTCTAGTAATCTCATTCTGTCGAACTGAGCGCCGAAAACCTTTTTGGAACTGGTGCAGATATAACGCTACGAGTACCAGCCAATCCTCATGGAGCGGGACTTGTGTGTCGACCAGCAATACTAGAGTAAGAGAGAGATAGCTCGTGTGTATTTTCAAGGCTCTCCCAAGACAGAGGAAACTCGAGGGTGTACACATGCATGTTTGTTATAAAGGAACATCTGCAAGGGTACATGTATCCACATTTCGAGTCGCTTGGGAAACGTATATTTGCTTGCTGAAGTAGCGGATGCCTCTTTTAAACCGCGCAATATTTACATAGACCGTAAAAGCTTGAACAATATCATGGTGGAACAATTGCGACAGACAAAAATCCTCTGAGCATGTTATCAACACGGATAGATAGATCTATACAAGCAAAGTTTCTTCGACTATAAAGTGGATAAACCGAATATAAAAACATCTTGTGATATATATATATATATATATATATATATATATATAT
>MNPL01018682.1:12817-37890 GCA_002081605.1 Tropilaelaps mercedesae
TGCGAGTGCATCAAGATTTTTTCATTTGCTCGGTTCGGTCCAACTATCGCTGAAAGGTGCCCAACCACGTTAGAAGGAAAGATACATCCAATTTCTATTCTACTAAATTCATTCTTTTCTACCTATCCCCCTCTAAGGGTTCAGTATAAACCTATCTATCTGTGGTTCTTCATGTGTATGAAAGCGATGAGTAGACTTTAGAGAACCGCTACGGGACACCAATACAGCCACCTGACATAGTATAACTTGTTACATTTGGATAACCGTAACAAAAGCAAGAGAATCCGTTTTTGAGAATACCGACTTCCAAATCACTTCTCATGTCCAAGACGTTCGTCGTAATAAATCATTTTCGCTCAGGTCATTACATAGCTATCCACTATTATACGTCATACACTCTATGAACACACAAACCGCAAAACGCGGTCAACTTGGCGTGACTTCGTTATGCGAAGATGAACCTAATCTATATTGCATCAATGTCTTATTAAAAAATCGCCTGTCTGGATGGAAGTATTCCATTCCTGCCATCTGTTGCAGTTGAATCAAGTCTTCTAAGTTCAGCATGTCCACAAATGTCTCGTCTATTCACACTTTGTCTGCCAATACATGAATACGTATGGTAATGAAGGGGACGACTAAACATGTCATCCAAACTCTTGTCATGCAACTTTTGAGGGCCTCAACTGACAACGGATACGCACTGGCAATGTTCTGTGGCTATATTAATTCAAAACCGTTTTGAAAATACTGTGTAGCGGAGGCCCGAATGACATCTTGCCGCCTCTGGAAACCTTGCCATCCGCTCCCAACCAAAGAGTCACGTGAATCTACTAACAGGAATATTTACATTTCTATATGTATATAAATACAGCACCAGCCGTCGATGGTTGATCGACATTATCTTCTGCTGACAAGCGGATGCATCTAGTGAGACCTCTCGTAGACGAATACAGTGCGCGTGTGTGTTTGTGTGTGCGTGCATGTTGTGAAGACTCCTGCGTATGACACGTTCACCGCTTTTAGCCCCCTTCTTTGTTCCCCATCTGCCGTTACATATCACTCAGTATGCCCAACCATTCTGCGCGTTTCGGCTGTCCCCATCTCAACATGGCGCCCCACTGTCACAGCGTCGTCAAAAGTTGCCATTCTCATAGCGTCCGTGTGCATTCTCCAGGGAACTCAACGACCCCCGGGTGCTTTTCCCGGTCTTCAGCCTCCGACAGCCAAAGAAATGACGGAAGAGCTGAAGGCTCTGAGTCCTGGGCGCTGGAAATGTCCACGGCCTCCGTTTCGGTCCCTTCTGCTTCGGAGACGGCTCAGCGCGCTCTAGTCGAGCTCCTGCCGACACCAAATACTGCTATGCCGGGGACGGGTACGGCCTGCTGTCATCAGGCCGTCCTACATTGCTCCTGCTCAAGCCACCTAGGCTCCATGCACATTCGAAGTTGCCGTGGCGGCGGTGGCGGCGGCGGCGGCAGGGAGTCCGCCGTTGTCATCCTGGCGGTTGGTCCACCTGGTCGTCCGCTGCCAACAGGCTCACAGCCATCGGCGCGCCGCCGGCAAAGTGTTGTTGCCGTCGCCGAAATGGCCTCCATTAATTGCGCACAAGCCGCAACTCCTCGTTCACCTCTTGCTCGGCCACACATGTTCACACGGTGGAGAGTTGAGATGATGGCCAAAGTCGGGGGGAACGCGGACGACCGAGAGACGAGAAAGAGAGATGTAGTGAGCAAGGAGTAGAACGCTATGACATACACACAAACACACACACACACACACACACACACTACGCTATGGCAACGCATGAGAATGCCGTTGACTCGTCGCTCCAGGAGTTGCCAGTCGTTACCGCAGAAGGGGAGCGAGGGAAGAAAAGAGAGGCGGAGGAGTTATGTTGACGTCCGAGACCCGCACCGAGATACGCCGGACACACTGGACCATTCCAGCTGCTCTGTCGAGATGCTGGGGCTGGTCATAAAGCCGCAGCGCAGGGAGACGCGATTTTTCCGGGAGGTGACAACAAAATGGCCGCTTCTGCAAATGCGAATGGCGGCGGATGTAGCTAACAACTATCGTTGTTGTTGCCCCAGCTGTACCTATTACTCGCTAGATCAGCACGTGAAGTTGGGATCCTGGCGTAGCGGCCTTTCACAGCGCTGTTTTGCTAAGTGAACAAGTCTACTCTCGTGACTTTAGCGCTACGCATGCGTACGTGTATATTAAAGCGTACCCGCTTGTCACCTTTATGATGCTGGCGCGCATTCTAAATTCTCTAAAGTTCTGATGAAGATGAGATATGTAGTCCACCTGCAATGGGTACTACGCGGCAATGTCACGCAGATGTACAGGTAAAAATCAGGCTTCGCTGTCAAAACAGCGGATTAGACATTTTAATCGTTGTAATATGTGTGTGATAAATGGCGATGAAATCAAGAGCCTGTTCAGCTGTATTCGGCTTTCCAATCTAAAAGTTCTGGGATGAGAACTAATAAATATTGGGGTTTTTTTTACAGAACAAATACTTTTTTTCCAATGACTCCTCTGTAAAGCGAAAAAGAACGACGGCGGCTCTTGAAGAATCAAGATAATGCATGTGATGAAGAACATAGTATAGTAGTAATATGGCCATCTTGCTAATGAAGACACGAGACGAAATAGTTCACACATATAGATACGTAAATTTCGTACGAGTTCTACTCGATTGTCGAACTAAAGCTAAATGGAACTCTTGGTCCTATGGTACCCAGCTTAAGATAGAGAACCGTTCGAGCTGATCCTTAACTCAATTCTTCTCTAGTAAATTAATTCATTCGCGTCTATTTTTCCATCTGGACGCATCATCGAGTCGACGGACACAGGTTAGGCAGCGAGAAATGCCCTTTGCGTGCTATGCTACAAATATAACAGGATTCTAGGTTGGGGAGTTTTGTGACGCTAAAATTGATTTTCCGTCGTCCCTTCGATCATATGGCAGATTTACTTGCGCATGAGCTACTGGATTCTGATTGTCAGGCTTGCTCGCACCGTAGAACGATCGCCGCCGCCATACGCGTTGCAACATTGTGGCAATGATCTCGTTTGAACCGACCAAACGTCGGGAAGACGGAGTGCGTGCAAAGAGATGTGTCGCTCGCTAACGCGAGCGACGACCGATGCAAGTTAGAAGCAAACATTTTCATATGTAAGCCGACGAAATAGATGCTCGGCCACTACTATTCTCTTTTTCTCACCGATAGCTGCTAGAGCCTAATAATTAAGCCGAAACATTGAATGCTTTCCTTCGCATTTGGACGACTTCTTGGCTTGAATAGCTGGTAACACTGAGCCGTTGCGGTTTTTACACCTGACTTGTTGACGGTTTTCCTGGGGATGCATGAAATCGGATAATATTATGCAAATTTTTGACGGCTCTAGCGTTAGCAAAGAAGACACCAATCGGAACGGAACTGATTCTATATGGTAATCGAGTGATAACAATTGTTTTCTTATATAACACCGTTATGAGTAATCCGCGGGACGAATAGCTCTAAGGCACCCTTTTTCCTTTTAAATCATACTCGTCGGCCATAGATGTGAATGGAAAATTAAAGAATTGACTATTGACACACCATCAGAGCAATATACCGGTTTAACACCGCATCGTTTGGCGATTCCTATAGGTTCAGATTCAGACGGAGCCATAAGAGTGAAAATTGATAGGTAGGTCTTTGATGCGTTTTTTCGAAGAAGTGGCTGTCTAATGATTAAGAACTAAATGAATACAGGATTAAGGGCAATGTACGCAGGAGATACGCTCATACGGAGGTAATTTACGCGCATAGCCTTATTAATTTCGGTTAATCCTTGCCGCCGCTCACTCAAACGTGTTCATCAGATGTTTTTATTGACACTGCTTGTTTGGTAAAGTTATGTATATGTTAATGAAAAAAAGATTAGCAAAACTCTGTTCGAATACACGCAGTATCCAAGACCACGTGGTAATCATACCGTGACTATAAATATCAGCATAATTATTCTTACGCGCACTAAGAGTAGCAATAAATGTCGGTAAAAAATCATCACAGAAGAACATCGAATATTTTTTCTTAACAGATATATTGAATTTCTTTCAGAGACTTGAATTTTTCATAGGAACGTTCTATTGAAATTACAATTGTTAGGCGAACGCGCAATACCTAATGTGATGTATTGTTAGTCTGTATGAACGGTCATTTAGTAACAATCCTCTAATAGATATCGTTTTCTGAATCTTGTGATCATTTCTCCGGCAAGCGCCTATGGTCGTTACAGCCATAGATGATATCAATGCAGTTGTGTCTCTACTACTTCCTGTGAACGCGTTGCGTATCGATATGATATAAACAACATAGAGAATCACTGGAATAAATTAAACGTATTACCAGAAGCTACAATTAACACCGCTATACAAAGAGAGCGACTAGTTTATTCGACGCAATACGAAAGCCTCAGTCCCATAATGCGCGTTCCCACGCTCACACAGGGAGGAACAAACCAGATTGAACCAGATAGACGAAGCCATCCTCTGCCCCAATACGTACTTATCATACCTCCATAGTCGCAGACGCTTGCTTGTGGCTTACCTCAGTAACATGCTTTAAAGGTCTATTTCGTTGTATACGACACGGCGGGTCGAGGTAGATCGACGAAGCTGAATGTTCACATTCAGCTGGTACTACTGGACCTGTGACTCAAAGAATTCGAAAGATCCACTGGAGGACCGGTCTGTCGCCTGATACCTCTTTTATGTCAGCCTTCTAGCTAATAAGTGAACATCTGAAAATAACTGGAAATTTGGCAACGCTGTTCCTTATCCGTCGGAAGTAAGCTTGTTTTGGATTTAGCAGGAATTTTGGCTGATCATCCCCTAATATCACGTCGTCAAACTACGTGACCATTATCCGTTGATCTAAACAAACCTTGGCCAATGGCTCATTACAGAAGTGGCGTACTTTACGGATAGATTTCTGGATCCTAGAGGCATTCGTTTTGGTAAGCAAAAAAACTAGTAGTCCTTAAGTCGAACACAGATTAAATAGAGTCACTGAGATAAATTAGAGACACTGAAATCGTTCGCTCTGGGGCCCAGCTGTCAAAATAATAGCCAAAATGACGTGTTCATCGCACTATTTTCAAAAGCTGCGCTCTCAGCGGGTTTGAATCAACGACATGATTGAAGCTGGAGGTTCCGACTGCAAATGTGGTGTGATTTGACATTACATGGGAGTGTGTATTGATGACAATGACCGGAACATTGTTTGATCAGCAGGACACTCTCGTACGAGGTTGTGTTCTTGGCGAGCTTTGAGGAACAGAACAAGCCTTTTCTCTGAAAAAGCAATAATTGCGACGAAAGTCGAGTGCGGAAATTATAATCGCGTTCACATCATTCCGCAATAACCTCAGGATTGGAGCGGATGTTGAGACGGGCAACTCGCGTTGTCGTCGACAAAGTACTTTGCATTGTTAACAAAAGGGAACCTTTGGTATTGTACAATAGCAACGCTATGATGCGTCGGCTAAAGACTTTTACATATAATATGCTACTGTACAATTACCACGTTTAGCTGTGAAACATCTAACTGCCTTTCAGATAAAATAAAACGAGATGCAGTGACACTAGATCATCGCATAACACTCGCGCATCCATGATGGCCTACGATCTGCTATTCAGAAGCCATAGATACGTATGATATACAAAAAGACGTTGAGAAATTATCTATAATTGTTTAATTTGGCTATCTAAATAAATCTAAGTAAAAGCATATATATAGTTTTAACAGAAAATTATCCCTCTTTTCGTGTCATTATGGTGGGCATCCTATTGTCGGGTTCTTATATTCTAAATTGCCTATTAGCAGCTAGCCGAAAGTTCGGTGCTCACAGAGCAATTCTTCAGCCACCCACCCTCTGGCTTAGTCATCTGTGCTAGAAGAAATCATTTAACGACATAGCAGTTCTTGATATGACTCTGCTTTCGCCACGAGATCAACTGGGGAAGCTATGTTCAATGTATATGTCATACAATGTCGACTTCTTTTCAGAAGAAACTGAATAGCTCGTTGCTGTCTGCTCATTGCACGTATTGATCTTCCAGTACAAACAGCTACCAGTTTGGAGGTGTGGAGCGTCCTGACAAGGTGCTGCTTTTTACAGAAAAACCTGTGAAGAGCGAAATACCCTAAATTCGGCAAAGGTTACGCAAAATACGTGAGTACCTTCTTAAGGGCAACTCTTCGTGGTGCCTGGTTGCGAGGTGAGAATCGCCCACCAGAAAATTTTTCCAGAGAATTTGAACTGCTAGCATCAACATTAACGTTGTGTCACAAAGTTATGCAGAATAGAATTGTTTATCAAGGCAGTCCGAAGAGAATAATCTCTCGTAAGTGTTATACCGAATTGGTGCCGATTAAGCCCAGTTCCCGCACTCTCGGCTCACATCAATATTTGATTTTCCGCCGATGTGTGTAGTGGTTTTTCACCCAAAAAGTTGGGAAATGTTGGAGTCGAACGTGATAACTTGTGCCAGTGTGGTCGCGCTCGTGGTTAGGCTTGTTGACAGTGATGATTACATCACATAACGGTATGTACGTTCATTTTCGATGGCAATGTACAACGCATTTAGATGACCATATTCCTAGGAGGTTACTGAGTGTGGTTGAATTTGCTGAAGTTGTTTTTCGTGGACGGGCCATGGATAGCAAGAGCGCTTCACTCTTGTAGGTTATTACGATTAGTGCACAAATACTTGAGCATAAGCCCATAGTCGTAATATTCGTATTCCGTTGGAAGTTGCCGCTCAACGATCAAGCGAGATGGCGACACGTACAGCTACAACAATCATGTACTTAAAATTAACAGAACATTGCAAATACGGTAAAGACAATAGACGCATGTTCCAAAAACTGTTTGTTCGCAACCCTGGTAACACTCAAATTGAGAAAATCCTTGAGTGTTGCTACAAAGGTAAACGCACTGATGTATATATATATATATATATATATATATATCTTTGTATAAATCGTCCTTTATATTAAAAAAACGCGTCATTAATTCGTTGCTGGCGTCGACAAACTTCAAACGTTTCCAGAGGTCCACTTTTAAACGAAAATTGACATTGAAGCACCCCTTGAATGCTCCTTTCGACATGCAGAGTTTGTTTCATAATTTAGGCTCAAGTGAGTGAGCTAGAGCTGCCTCTTCGTACAGCAAATATATTATATTACCAGTAGAGGAAGATACCACATAGAGCTTAAAAGAACATGGCAGAAGTTATGCGGCCGAGTTACGTGTATATGCAGATTGGATAATTCAAGTGATTTGATTTCCTCTAGTTACTATTGGCTCTAATAGATCCAGTACCTAATCTGAAGCTATTGCTCTACCAAAAAGGTTATTGGGCATTAGCCGCCATTTGGGCCATACAATATTTAACTTATGAACATAATTGCAATGAGTGTGACAATTCAGTGCATATATTGACAAGCCATTTATACCAGACTATAAAAGAAACCAACGAACATGTGCATATATTTATTTTTACTACTGGAGAAATCGCAATGATTTATTCCACGTTAATGCAATAAAAAAGTATATATAGAAGAAAATATTAAAAAGAGTATATATATATATATATAACAAGTCGGCAACAAATTCTTTCCTAGATATTCGATGACTACTTCCGAAGCATACGTAGGCCAGACACACATGGCAGTCTTGTTTGTCCGCAAAAATACACGACATGGAGTACATTAACTTGATTAGCTGTGAAGGAGCGGATCTCTTAGTCGTAGTTCACAACGAATACACTATACTCTCGCGTTGTCGCCATTTCTCAATTGAAAAATCGACCGAAACGTGCGCTTGAACGCCGTACTCCTAATAAACATGAATACATAGCTACGAACAAGCATTTGAACACTGCATATTCTGGAAACAGCACAGCAAGCAAATATTTCATTCGCAGCCTTCACCAACCGACCAGCACACTGGTAACTGCTGTACGATCTTGTCTCTTGCCGATATTTCTTGCTAATTTTTTTAGCAGTTGATTTTTTAGCAGCCAGACAGCCATTGGCCTTTAAACTTATACTTGCGTAACTTACGAGTCCCCTGGACGCTATACACATATAATGCATTGTGAGTACAATTTCTCGTTTGTTTCATAATGTCACAAAGATATTTTCTATACGATACATAACAACGACCTGGAAACTCTAAAATAGCTACGAGGCTTAACAATGATTAGCAGCACTTCTTTACATGTATTTTTCTGAGCAGAGATCATACAACATTGAAGGCACATTTATTACGAAAGATCCTACAAGTAACTCTAAATCCCGCGCCTGTCACCCAAGTTCAAGGTACCGAAGACAGGATTTATATGCTATTGGTGTATACTATTGGACTGAAGTTAGATGAATATTTTGATAAATCCATATGGAATATATGGCCTTATATTAGACCCTTACCGCTGGCAATGTCTTCAGTTTTATTACGATATTCAATATGCGTGATATAACTGGTGCATCGTGTAGTATTAGTATAATGACTTGTTTGTATTCTATGCATCATAAATGAGTTGTGTTTTGCCGAAGTTCAAGAATATTTACTCGAGAGTCATATTAGAGACAATCGTATTTTCAAAGTTAAAGGTTGCGTTTAGCTGATTAACGTTTTGAAGAGCGTAGTATGTACACAGAGACAAGTGGTGAACGACTCCAACAAAGAACACGCAGTAATCACACCCAAATACAGACCGGTTTGAAGTTTCACCTGTGTCATTTAGGCGCTCGCTTGAGAGATACCGGAACACCGACCTATTGATAATGTACGGTCGGCCAGACCCTTCTCCCTTGATGGCATTTATCATCTGCCCCTGTACTATTAGTGACTCGCATACTCGAAAATGAGATCTGAAATCACCCCCTAACCGTGACAGTATTGGACGAGGTTGGACGAGGACAGTATACGAGCTAGAGAGTCCAACTCTAGATAATAGGGACGAAGAGGTGCGCACGAATAGCGTATCCGGGATCCCAGCAACGAATGCATGTGTCGAACAATAACAGGAACACACACGCAAAGACACACATTAGCCAACAAACCTAATGACTGTTTATGAGCAAGGTTTGGCCAGGAAAGAGCTCGTTTATGGCTTCACAAATCTTAGCGATTACGTCAACCAGCATGGGCACTTCTTCCTTATCCGAGTCCTCTGAGCTCTCTCGCTTCTTCAGCAACACAGTGAACCCTTGCCCATATTTCGATTTAAGGCGCTGGGTCAAACCGATGCAGCGAAACACCCGGTCCACTATAATTGCGAACATTGTTTATTTCACACCATACAATCATAACATGTCTGCGGAGTATGCGAACAAAATGGCATAGATAGCTGATATGGTCATTTCGTTTCGTGCATTTAACCAGGGAAACCGTTATTAGTATACTACTAATATAAAGAGAACATCGTGGACGACTGTGAATGGCACACGCTTAGCACGTTGGGTCCCGTTTCACTGCATGAAACGCATATGAAAAACTGAACTGCGTAAAGAGTGACTTAATACGATAGCGCTCCTCATTTCCTTTTGCACACGGATGAGTTTGGTCCAAATTTTGCGCCGGGCTTCGGGATTGATCCCAGCCGTTGGCTCGTCCAAGAAAATCACTCGATGACCTCCAAGAATTGCCAGTCCGATAAACAGCTTACGCTTGTTTCCTCCGCTGAATCGTTCGACAGAGAAAAAACAGACAAAATGATTACTAAGGAAAACTACTAGGGAGTACTCATAAGACCGTAGCTGCATACATGTGACGGTACCTGCGTAGTGATTACGCGTAGCTAGTGTTCGAAGTAAATGCGTTCACTGCCACTACACGACGTTTGAAAAACTGGTAAAAGAAAAGGGCCTTCGAAGGCAGAGGCGCAACTTTAATGGGGGAAAATTTAAACCTAAATATATATTAGTATTGATTCTCAATATATTGCTGCTTTTGTGGGCGGCGAATGCGAGTGGTTTATAAGTTTTAGTATGCGAGTTTGCGTAGTATGGTCTGGGGGAAGTCTTACAAGTTGGAGTTATTGGATATGTCCAAATGGGAATCCTATCTATATTAACACACGTTCTACACTAAAAATACGAATAAACGTTTCTCATTTTTTTTTTAGATTATTTTCTAGGTGTGCCAATTATAGGGTCTTGTTTAAATTCTAACGTGGAGGCAAAAATTTACACTAAATACGCGATAAATCAACCTAAAATTTTCTGATTTAAAAACGTCAATTTCAGTAGGAAGCTCACAGAGAACTACACTATAAGATACGTCTTATCATTGAATACGGTCATTTTACATCCTTTCGCTCATACACATTCTGGCTTTACGGCAGCGTATTTGTCTTGCGCTGTTAATTCTGTCGTTTATATATCGAGACTGATTATAGTAGTGTTCCATGGACGACCGCTTAGCTGTCAGTCTTTTTGTCAGCATGCGGCACTAGATCGCAGATCCTGATCATGAATGATGTTACCGCATGCATCTTGTTCACCCGCCTGCCCCAGAAAAGACAAAACAGACGCAGCATTTCGCGGTCCGACACCGAGTCGATCAACGCGTCGAGCTATGGGCAATAGCCAATCTCCCTTTGAAACTGCTGGAAAGAGAAGTAAATACATGCAATTATTCGGCACGGTCTTACACCAGCAAAATTTATTCAGTTTTACCATTCAGAGCAACCCTACGGATTGGTTCCCAATAGATACTAAATGGCTATAATAGTAGTAGCTTATCCTGGGCCACATGTTTAACGCCAAGTTTTCCATAACTTGCATGGAAAAGGAAGGCGTCTTGCCGGCGACACAGTTTACCTTTTTCAAATCTGCTTTCAGGTTGCACATGCCAATGTGGGCGTTGCCAGACGATATCAACAAATCCCCACTGGGAATTCTGAACATTGTGGTTTTGCCGGCCCCGTTAACATCCAGCAACCCAAAGCACTCTTTCTCCTTCATCCTGAAAATGAGAATATATTTATAAGCTTCAAATTTGAAGAGGGATCTCGCAATACCGACACTGATAGTGATTTCGCAATATCGTCAGGCCTAAGCGCTGGGTCACGTTCAGGGAAGCGTGGACAAACTAAGCTTATGTCAATTCAGAGATCCGCTCATTCAATAGCAATAACGTACTTCTTTTAGCGGGGTAGTCTTAGAGACACGTTTGGTAAGCTTACGACCGGTTCACCTGAATGACATATTTTCGACGGCTTGAAATGTTCCGTAGAACTTGGATAGGTTGTGGACCACGATGGCAATGTTATCATTTGAGTCTGCTCCAGTGATGAGACCTTCAACAGCATCTTTTTCCCGGAGACATCGTCATCTTCACTTTGGTGGAATTCATTTAAGGGTATGTGACCTACCTTGCAATCTGAGTCAATAACAATAGAAAGAGGAAAAGTACAACCGACTTTGTCAAATTAGCAAGACAGTTTATGAAGAAATGAATTTCATTAATGGAGACTCGTTGGGCTTGTTATCATTATGATTGTGTAAATATCGCATATTGAATGCAATTCTTTGTGAGTTCTAAATCTTCTATGATAAAACGTTACTTACCACATTCACTTGCGCTACGCTTTGCTACCCAAATAGTGTCTTGTTATGCTAAATAAGTGCTGAAAATACTATATTGTGTTTTTCATTCTTAGTTGTCAAAGGTACCAGATGTTAACGCTGATCTTCAAAGGTCTCTCTTGCAATTCTAGCGGTACGCGAATCTAAATATAAAGCTATAACTTCAAACATCGCCATCATTGTCGAGTGGCTTTCCAACAGGTTTTGCAAATATCGCATCGCTGTTACTGCATAACGTACGCTTGTTTCTTTGATTAAACGCCAAGCTCAACGAACTTAATTGTAGCCGAAACGGTGGCGAAATAAGTGCGTTATGATTGAAACACACAAGTTGCTAACGCCGCTTTGGCTCTCGAGTTAGGCTGTGGGAAAAAAATTTAAATCAATTTTTTAGTTTAAAGTTAAGTTTTGCATGGGATGCCCCAGGATGGTGTCACGAGCCAGCTAGAAGATCGCTTGCAGGTTGCTTTCTACGAGTACGTTAATCACAAACAACGATCACCCTGTAATGGTCTCATCCGGCTCCCGTTTCGTCCAGGCCAAAAGTCGATTGACACGCATAGCATAACGTTGTGCCATTGTTGTTGCTGGGACACGCTGCAACGCAAAAATGCATCCTTTTAAGCACCGATGCTCGAACTCTAATCAAGGTCAGCACACTCTGCAGTTACGTTCGACCACCGAAGCTAATTACACTCCCTACAACACTACATTTCAACACTAATAAAGAAAAAACGAGGAGGAAGTTGATTGAAAGCGTACAATCATAAGTTCTAACTACGTCTAAACACTTTTGCGAAAATAGGTAACGTTAGTTGCGGTGGCTGGCTTTAGTAATAGAATCGATTGGATCATCAAGCTGTCGGTCCCGAAGCCCCGGGTGCGAACCGAAAATAGCGCTGTGATAGCATCATACCACCGTGAAGTTACATTCGATGAACATGACTTGTTCACTGAGGGAGTACGGACGTTGATGGTAAAAACAACTCATATGTGTAATGTAATACTAGAGTGCCAATTCTTAGTTATTTCCAATTAGGGTCTGAGATAGGTTCTTACTTTCGCTCCGGACAGAGTTCCAGGGTTAAACGGGGTGAAAACCTTACGTTTTCTGCATGAAAATCGAACTTGATTTGCATAGTTTTGCTTTATAGAACAATTGCATTGGTAAAACGCCTTTTTAAGAGATGACGGGTCCAAAGTCAGATGAATTGCAGAGACAAAATGGTAAGAAACTGCTAAAAACGGCATATATATATATATATATATATATATATATATATATCGTGTGTGCATTTTTTCTCTTTTTTAACTAATACAAGGAAATTCGGTGCAAAGTTAGCCTTAAGCTAAAACACCTTACAACACTAATATAGAAGTAATTCAACTACTACAAAAAGTAGTCAACAAACTTGAGCAACTTACTCGAGCGAAACTTCTCTGCTCTGGTCAAAGGCACAAAGCTGTGATCCATATCAGCCGACCTAATGTATGTCTGCGCAGATTTTCTTGAGTTTTCAATTTTGATGAACATTAGCCAATCCCCAAATGACGGAAAAATATGCTATAAATCCTAAGACTTTAATAGACGTTCGTATCGCGAGATGATTAATGCCGAGTAAATTGTCACTTATGCGGCCCAGAGGTTACAGCATGGTTATCACAAGGATAGTGATCATCCCTGCATTTGCGTGAGCGCAGAAAAAAAGCAATTATGGCCCTAGCTTTGTGGTAGTATCGACTTTATGTACACCTTCGGATCTGTACAGAAGCTGATCAAGGCGCGTTATATAATTTTCGAACATTCATAAAAGCTCGCTTACGTTGAGATTTTTAAACTTTTTCTTATTATTATTTTAAAGCTGAAGTAACAAAGGCCGGTTTGCCCTAAAACTCACCTTTGCTTTAGGTCAATATGCAAAATTATATTCAAACAGATGTGCGCGTGAGAGATATTTACTCGGCTGTGCTTTGCGGCTACACGCATGTAACAAAGTGTTACTAGGATAAAGGCCCTGAGCAGAAGAAACATTAGCCTTTTTGGTCTGCTGTAAATTTTCTGGTCGAAACTGGGTGGGTTAATAGATATTTTTTTGCCACATGGAGATACTCAATCGGGTGCAGGTAGAAAAATAGTTCAAATGCATTCATGTGAGACATGTTTGAATATGGTACGACATTTATTGACCACTCTTTTCAGTTTAACCGACCTAACGGGGAGCAATATGTATACGAAATAGGATTCTCTACAGTTGGAAAGCACAGACAGATTTTAAAGCAATACAGACGCGATGACAAGCGTAAAGGACATCTTTTATTCCTGCTATCTCTGGAAAAATACTATAAGTGCATGGTATGCTTCCTTGCAAATGCACTGGCCTGCGAGTACTCCGAGGAACATCATCAGGGAAAATTCGGACGATGGTTTTTTAGGCAGATGCGACAGCAGTTAGGCCAATGGAATAAGCAGTAGACCAGAATGGTCCCTGTAAAATCACTGCAATTGTTTTAAAAACGAGGCGAAGCATCTGTCTACCTTTCAAAAACTCGTGGGTGAAGTCAAACTCAGTTCTTTAAGATCTCGCGGTCCTGTCTGGTGCCGGGAACTCCGTGATCAGGAAGGCGGAGACCCCAGGAGAAGGCCCTTTCATTGCACTTCGGAAGGGCTGAGACCTGCCACTCTCCCAAACTGGGAAAGATGGGGCATGTAATTTTTGGTAGGTAAGCTAAAACTCTGCAAAGTGGTGCCTTTATTAACTGAACAATAAATTTATGAGGGTTCACCGATGCTGCGCAAATAATTAAATGTAGTTCGCCTTTTTATAAGGCAATTAGTTCACGCAATAGGTGCTGTAAGGACCGGCGCTGTCTCCGTATTGAATTGCTTATCAGCTATTTGGAATCAAACAAACCCGCAAGTAATAGCAACCTGACCTGGTATATCGCTGTACACGGTGTAGATTCCATCTGGGTTGGAGGTGAGAAGAGTAACAAATACGAATAACGAGCAAACCAAATGTAGACTAAAGTCATACAGCATCGAAGACAGAACGTAGAGGAATTGACTTACTCCGTTCATTAGCTGCAGCTGTGCGTGCAGTCAGATTATTATTAGTACAAAGCAATAGTTAACCACAATGTGCGACAAACAGAAGGAGATTATAAGAAAGTGAAAAGTACGAGGTCCAGCTGACCTGTGAATTTGACAATTGACAGTAGCATAATAACGTTTGAGATTGTTTGTTACACGTTCATGCAAGTTATCATACTTAACACCACTATCAACTTATCGATATTGTGTCATCATAACCGTTGTTAGTGCGTGACTATACGCAATTTCTCGTGCACTTGAACATGTCTGAATATTTTGCACCGCCTAAGGAGATCTCGAATCCTGCTTTCCGGCCAAATGGAAGTTTTGGTAATTTATCAAAATATTGTAGAGCCATTTACCTCATGTGTTTCACTTGCACAGACCATACTCCTAATTGAATTAATTATTTTCCAAAATGAGAAAGTTTTAACGATTCAGATGTGTTGCGATAAAACATGGCGGACTGATATCTCTCTAAATAACACAGCTCAAAATGGAGCGCTCGTTTTCACTCATACGGCAAACAGAGGACATGCATTTACCTGGCCACCATAATCGCTGTGTGGGAGATGGACAATGCGCACATCTAGACGTGATATGGCTCGCCATTGTGCCACACATTTAGATTCTTGTTAGCATCTAAACTTGCCGCAATGAGATTCTTCCGTTTGTACTTGTTTAGGTCAGAACCGCCTAGAGAGACTCAGCATATGGTGGTCCATAGGACGATTCATTAGGAGAAAAGTGCCGAGTTTTTTCCGCCTCAATAAATTTGATTCGGCGATTGTTTGTGAAAGCCGAAACAAAAGCGTGGCACAGCGTTTCCACTGAACCTCATCCTCTGGAGGTCAGACTTCATTTTAGTCCCGCCTTTTCTATGGCATGGCCCGGTGTGGCAACGCCGGTGATGCGTGCTCCACTGATCAAGCCACGTTATTGGACCACAATGCCACTTGGAAATCCCGTCGGCCTTATAAGCATCATCGGTCAACCATCTGACCAAGCCTAGACATTGGTTGTTATCAAACACAATTGTTGGTTGCCAATTGCCTATTAACATGGAACTCACATCGTGGAGAGGATGTTTTCGCCGCCATACTTGCTTACTCGCCAATGGAAATCAGGTAATTGTTTATGGATGCGTCTGAGGAGAGTGCTGTGTCGTTCAACTGTTTTACCGTGGTCCTCCTCTTCATTGCGTTCTGCATGGCAATCAGGAGTTGGGTGGAGTTGTCGTAGACAAACGTAGAGTTCGCTCCGAGGAGACGATAAAGATCGTACGTGATTTGATTCTGTTACAAGATACATATAACTCATAAAAAAGTGAAGACGGTCTCAAAACGTTTTCTTCTTCAGCTGTGAGTCAAGCACAAAAACACACTATATGACAATAAGAGGTTACCTGCACGCACGTATGTGCATGTGACGTGTGGTAAATGCTTGTCGCTAGCGACTTTTATCAACGAACGAAGGCCGCTTACATCAGGCAGAGCAACAAAGGTTCTTTTGTTCGGCGCACGCTTGTCCACGTAGCGGTCTCGTTTTCCGTTACTCAGGCTTTTGCGATCAATGCATGTAGCACGAGCGTCACAGTGCCGACGAGGCGATAAATGGACATATATAATATATACTCATGTAGTCTAGACCTCCTTCTCGAAAAGTGAGCATTGCTACAGTTCCGGTAGTTTCTTTGCGCAGTGAGAAAAGCTGAACGGTACACGACCCCTGCGCGACGCGACCGTCTACATTGCAAAAAATTGACGTCGTCAGTATCGGCAGCAACACCATGAACATCGGAAGCCACCATTGCCTCTCGAGGCGTCACGGCGCTTCATCAGCAGACCCCAGAAGTGATTCAGGTGAATTTGAATCTTAGTTACTTTTGAGTACGTTGGAAATGCATCTGTTAGTTTCACGCAGACTACAAGAGTGAAACGGGCCCGCAAATTATTAAACACTCGGAAGAATTCACGAGAAAATCGGTTTAAGCAGAGACATACGAACCGCTTACTATGTCATACCAATCGTTAAAACGAAAATATTTTCCATTGCTTCTTAGCTGGGCTGCCGCAAGCAGGCGTATTAAAATGCTTTGATGCTCGTGAAAATGCACCTTCTTGAAGCGGTGGGGCTGTAGCGACGCCAGCGTTGGAGGCTCGGAGTCCATTTCCGTTTTGCTCAGGATTCTGTCCTCTATTCGTTACCGGTCCGTGGCCGTTAGCTACACTGGTGTGGCCATTAGTGACGTTGCCCTGTGATTCGGAGAGAACGCTCGGCTGGGCTTTCTGTGCTGCTCCTATCGCGCTAACTTTGAGGAACACGTCCTCCATGGTGATCACGACACTCCGAGAGACGCGGAGCCTAGCTCGCTCTAAATAACCTGATGGCAACCCTTTAGATCGTTATCGAAACACGACCGATACATGAGGCATTCAAGTATTTTCTAACAAAAGGTGCTGGATAACGCGGGTACTGCAGGGCCAACGTTCTGTGAGCATAGAAACCAAGTCTAGAGTGCGGCCTTCATAAAAATGCATGTTCAGGGTTTAATCAATGATGCTAGTAGAGGGAGCTATATCCTTGATGACTGCCGCGTCCGCAAAACTTGTTCTCACTAAAGCATTTTCAGTTTTTTTAATTACCAGCATTACGCACGACTATCAAATACAACTATACAATGTGATTAGTTCAAAGCAATTTTGTAAAATGAAAAACAACAATGACACCAAGGGAGAGCTAGGATTGACCCGCTGCTACCGCGGCAGCCTGGGCATACAAAGCTTAGATTAAGTGAAAAATAACTTAGGTGTTAATACTAAGTTATCTTTGACCAACCTCTCACATTGACATAGAATACGTTCTTGATAACAAGGGAGATCTATTAGGTATCACGCGCCTGCCGGTTCTCCCTGAGGCTGACAAAGCCATACACAATAAAACTTTTGCCCGTGAAACAAACTATAAAGGGGGCTAATTCTAAAGTATATATCAGTGCAGTCGTACAACTCACTAAATTTTATTCAAGATCCAAATTTGTCTCCAATAGCAAAACTTCTGGACAACATTTTTGCGTTGATCATTAGTGATTATTCGTACCAAACTTTTTGTTTGAGAAATATGGGAGATCCAGAACACATGACGGTTCCAGCCAAAAGGAAAGTGATTCGATCGCCTAGCACATCGGCTTCTTCCACATAGTGCGTTGTGAGCACTATTGTCTTTCCTTCTGTAGCTTTTGCAAGGCGGTCCACACCAAGCGTCGGGCTTGTGGATCCATTCCAGCCGTTGGCTGGTCCAGAATGATCATCTGTCGAAACAAACGACTGCTGTATTACTGCGTTATAAATAACGTACATCCAATTTGCCTCCGCGAGAAGACTTCGTTCAATAATAAGCCTTCCCTTAAAAACGATATGTCAACTTACTGAACTTCCGCCGACCATAGCATTATCCGATGATAGCTTCCGTTTCATTCCCCCAGACCGCTTCTTCGAGAGTACATCAGTTTTCGGTACAAACTCGAACTTTCTCACAAGCTTTTCGGTTTCCTCCAAAACAGCTGCATTTGTTGCCCCTTTAATCCTGCCGAAGAAGATAAGATGCTCCCGGACTTGTAGTAATTGACGGCCTAGCTACGATTATGCAACGTTATAAACTAGTTCAGTAAATAAATCACCACCCTCATGTAGGACTTTGTATTGTGCCACGTGGGAATTCGCAGTCATAACATACAGCTGTTTGAAAACCGATAAACGGGGGTAATATACACAAAGAGCTAGTGTAGAGAATGGATGCGATTGAGAGGAAAATAGTAGATTAAGTCTATAAACGTATAATGAGATTATCAAATAGGACGTTATGCTAAGGACATAGGCCTGCGCTTTGATGCGCCAGCCGTGTGTTCTTCTGAACGTTGAATCCACTGATAAGGAGTTCACCCGCCGACGGAGGGAACAGATATGAAACGCAGAAAATGAAAGAGCTAATTGTATAGATAAGTAACAGAATATTTTGTTGTTAATCTGAGTATTTATAACATGAGTGCGATCAGTAAGTTATGGATTATGCGAGTAGAAATCCTTAAGAACATTTGTCATAACAGGTCGTCTTTTACTGAAAAAGTGTGTTCACATTCACATTTTCATTTTTTTTAAGTAATGGTCAATTTTTCAATTTGAGGTTATTGATTTATTTATAGGACAACGAGCAGACGCTTGAGTTTCTCTGATCGCCATTATTTTATACTTTTTCGAACAATTATGATTTTTTTCAACTGATTCACACTCTTTCTCCAGGGCGATCGCCAGAATTCCAGGCGTTTCTCGGCACTGAGTACAGGGGTTAATTCGTCTCATAGCGAGAAGAGATGAAACGTCGATAACTGAATACAAATTGCCTTCATTCAATCTAAGTGCGTGTCTGTTATCAGTAAGTATATTCACCATCGTTGTTTTTCCTGCTCCGTCTTTTCCAATGTATATCGATAAGAAGTATAGTGCTTTGTGGCCCCAGCCAACCCGGATCTTAACTTAACAACTAAATTATCACCTTTCGTAATAGAGCTGCGCAATACTTTGAAATTTACCCACATAGGATTGGCACAAGCCGAGTTGAACAACGTTTAGAAAACCACAACCAAACCTACTTGCTTGTTGCCGAACGATTTGGAGACATTCTTGAGTATAACGGAAGGTAGACCTCCCCTCGACGAATACCTCTCGAATAGATCAGAAACCACAATTTCGTCCGAGATAGCAGCTAGATCTGACGATCTGGAGCTCCTGCCTATCCAATACGATTTCTAGGAATGTCGTCAGATAGAATCCAATATTAAATCGTCTAGCGTACGCAATTAAAGACTCACAAGAGAGCGCTATAGCACTTTGTTACCACTTTTGTGCCGTATGTTACTATAATCCATAAACCGAGATCCTATTATTCGTTTTTGCACTTTTTGGTAAAACCTTTCTTGTTTTATGTTCAAAATTGCTTCTTTTCTCACTTCGAGCTGTGGCAAAGTGCCACGGCGACCCGAAGCAAAGTTTTACCTTTTTCTATTTTTCATTCGTTTTCGATTACAGGTCTGGTTTTCAGAAACGTCCAAAACACACTCGCTATATACCAGTTGTATTTACCGTAAATGTTTTGTCCAAGCAAGCAAACTCTATGAAATATTAGGGCTTAAAAAAATTCAACGTCACTATGATAGACATTGGTCGTCGTCATTACCTGAAAGGGGAATAAGGAATGCTTGGGAATCCTGCTCTGCCAGGATCGTGCCAGGATCGTACATTGTCTAAATAGAAAATGAGAAATCTATAGATTAAGTGGCCCCATCAGTGAGGCCATGGTGGATCTCAAGACGACGTTGTCCCCAGGGACGACCGGTTCACAGCTAGTCGTCCACTGAGCGCCCGTACCTGGTATCATTGAAACAACATGCAAAGCGTACATCAAGGCACGTGAGCGCCATGACGAAACGCGATAGCTCAGCAGCACCGTTTACTCTCTCGGATTCCCGGCGTAGGGTTCTGAGCACCTGTTAGTGTACGCACAACTTGTGTGCACAAAAGCTATCAAATATTTATCCTCTCGTTGAAGGCGTAATAGATGCATTAAAATCGTAAAAATATTATATGGCTGTTTTAGAATTACCATGTAACGACTTGATCTACTTTTTTGTTGCAAAGCCCCTCGGTCACGATCTAGGGCGGAGCCGTGGCCGAGTCGGACTATTGTTAAAAGTGAAATGTATATTCAGTTTTTCTATTGACCATAACGCTGAAACTTGAGTTCCTTGCTCCAAGCGTGTTCGGACCTGCGTTATAACAATGTTTGATAACAAAGCTTTTCAGTGATCCCAAGTTTGCTTTATCCTAGCGGCAGAACAACTTATGTGAGGAAGTAACACTTAAATAGCTTACGGTTGCACGTTTCCAGACCACAATATTCGTTCTCAAAGGTGTGTGTGTGTGTTTGTTCTTGCACAAACGCACACATCTGCTAATGTGCTCTTTGGTGCCAATCTCTACCCGGGAATGTTTAGACGTTCCAATAGCCTCATGGAAATTGGCCGGACTGTACTAGTGCTTGAAGTACTAGTACAGTCCGGAATTGGGTAGAAATATAGCTGTGAGTATTTTCGTTGGTCGAGGGATTTCCTGGTAACTATTTTGATGCACGGGGTCGAGAAACGCCGAGGCAATGGACAATGACAGGAACCAGCAGACGGCACCGATCAGTATACCAATCACCGCTGTAATATCAGCCGACGTCAATCCAACTGTATGAGATATATTTGCAGCAATATCTTCTTACGTGCTTGTTAGATCATATTTGTTTTTAACCAGGTCGTTTTTGTTGAACGATGCCAAATACTAGTCTTTTCTTCCGCCAACCGACGATTGGGATCAACCCGTCAAAACATGAGAACATCCTGTCACATTAGCGAACAAGCATTAGCAGTCCAATTACGGCTTAAAACAATTCATTACCTCTCCGCATGGAGAAAGGAACTATTGGAGTTTCGACCGCCGATAGAATTGCACTTACGCGACTGGCATATGATGGTGAGAAACATGAGAAACATTATTGCAGCAGTCGCATGAAGCAAGAATACGTTTAACAACAGCGAAGGACCGGATTTTGTGAGGAATGCTTGCTCATTTCCAAGGCGTATCTGTGAATAACATATTTGTCAATACCCAGATACTAATATCTGGTGAGATATTCAAATACATATTTGTACTATCCGGTGTGGTACAGCTGTTCTACTTTGTAAGAGCGTTGACTACGCGCATTGAGAGAAACTCCGTGAAAGATACAAATCACTCCAAATCGCTTTTCCTTGCGTAGTCCCTACGATTTCAAAATAGCATTGAAGAGCTTTTCTACACTCTACTCAAGTGTAAAAATCAGATTCGTTTTTAATAAGACGAGTAAACGTCGGTCTTGTTTGGAATATAGAAGTTTAAAGCAAGAACCGATGTTGCATAATAATGTCTCGCTGATCGATTCAAGGCTAGTTCTGTCATGATTGTAATATTCAAGGGTTCAAATAGACCCCGTTGTCTAGAAAATATCCCATTGAGTATATATATTCTGTTTTAAGCGCGAATAGTTTACGTTCTGAAACAGCAACAGTAAGTCGTTTGCATGATCTTGCAATAGAAGTTGGCGCTTTCTACCGGCTTTTGAAATTCTTCTTGGTGTTTACATATAACATTTTATCTACACAGAACATAACAATAATAATAACGACAATAGTAATGATAATGATGACTAAAATAATATAATTCTACAGCTATTTACCTTAAAAGCAATAACAGCGACAATCGAAACGAGAAGTATTGACACGAATCCATTCAGGAACAGATTAACCAGTAGATTCAGGTTGACAATTTCATCATCCGAAGGTACTCCTACACCAAGACAAACATTTCGTTCATTACACAGCGCATACTGAATATATTTCATAGATTATAATACACGGAGGTGTATCCACTCTGCCCATTGATCCTTACCTATTTTGTTGTTCTATTAATGATCTAAGAAGACAACTGCCTTATTAAAATATATGTCTTCTTGCACTAACTGCTCCATAAGCATATTATAAGACTGTTATCCTACAAATGCAAATGATTATCTCACATACTGCGCCAGTTGTCGATTAGTATGTTATATGCATATTTGTCTGACCCACGGTGAGTCCTTAGCTCTCAGTTTTATATTACTTCTTAAGTTCTCTGTTCATAGTGTACATGTGTGTAAAGTGACAACTACATAATAATAAACTTTTATACACAGAATAAATAGCCAATACGCGAATAATAAAGCCGTTCGTTTTTTTCAATTAGATATAGGGCGGATTGTAGTGATGAAACGTTCGGCGCTATCCCAACTCGTCATTTTTGTTGCATATGATCGTCTGTAGAAACTGGCTCAATAAAAAATGGCAAGTGCTTCGTGCTTCTCGTACTAATTTTGCTGTGCCAAAATTAAAAATAACCCATACAAATCACAAAGCGCCCTCTATAATTAATGCGCTGGGACAGTAGATTCAGTAGGTTAAGTACCGAGTTTATAAGCCAAAATATCCAAAATTTGATTGCAGAAGTTAGCCAAACTTTATTATGCGTTGTCTTTGTGACGCACGTATTCCTCCGATGATCGTCAAAAGTCTTGTTTGCTTTCAAAAGTACAAAATGCTTAGATTTATGAAATTCAAAATAGTGTCCCCAAAATTATCCCACTTAACTTTATGTGACTCCGAACGTTTAGCCCGCTACTACATTCATATAAGCGAACATTGGCCATTTAGAAGAAACTATACTTTTACCGAGAGATAATTTGACACCAATCTAGCGATGCTTTGTGGAACGTTCAAAAACGTGAATCTACCAAGTCGGGCTAGATACAGATATGCAAACACGTAACAGCGGCAAACCTTTAGTCGGGAATGCTTGTCTTAGATGTTCTGTCGAATATAACGTACGACAAACAGCGCATACCCATAGACGTACAGCAGTGGAATAAACGCACTGATAGAGGCAAACTACGCGTCGTTTAGCCATCGTGGATACGGAAACCGGGTCATGTAGATCTGAAATCCAGTCGTGAACAGCCAATACAGCAGCGATAAAACTGTACGAATGTATGGAACGCAAAACAATAAAGACAAACAAAAGCAAGACTATATTAGTATGAACTATCGATCTTGTATGGGTCACCGGGGGTCGTGAGATGCCTCGATGAAGAGCATCCGTGCAGCTATTAGATGTTTGCTGAACAGTGTCACTACTAATAGAATCCGCTGCGTCTTCATGTCGGCTCGTATCGACCGGCGTGAATTCGAGGACGTACGAGTAGATTGAACTACTCATCAATAAACATGCTAGGTGAAACCCTAACCTTCGTGAGTGGCCCAAAGCACTCAGTATGTCTGTGACATAGACATCCTGAGCAAACAGCTTCAAGTTGTCACGTATGCTGTACGAGAAAATAGATATCGCTTCAGTATGTGCAATTTTTCCGTCGCAACATTACCCTAATGGCTGTCTAAGCGGATCTGAGACAAATGCTCTCAGGCGTTCCGTAGGTCGCTGATCCATTGTAAAGAGCACAACATAAAGCTTTTATTTTTAAGCCAAGCTCCATGCCAGGGCGGGACTATGTACTGGGGCAATTTTGTCTATGTACAAGCCGCAGAAAAATTTTCCATTTTATCTATACTTACAGACGAAACCGTAACGTTGTATTGTTTGGTGTGTGATAAGAAGGGTGCATGAGAGCAGGTAGAATCCGGTCATCACTTTCGATCATTTCAGCCCCCTGTTTGAGTCTTCCCGGTACAGATGCGTTGTCTTTTATTTTCCTAATGCGGTCCGTATCTAAATAGAACGGGCAAAGTAACCCCCTACGAAACCGCAAGTCTCTACTCTAATGTGTTACTAAAATATCTATGTATCAGACAGGCAAAATACAACCTGGAAGACGGGAAAGCTCATGCTCAACGCGTTTAGGCATTAATAGCTCATTTCTACGCCAATGAATGATTAAGAACAGAAACTTTGCCTCAAGAGGCGACAATTCTAGAGGTGCTCCAGTGCTTCGAATATATAGGATTTTTATACAATCCATGTTTTAGCGAGCATAAATCGGGATTCTTGCGAGTTGACCGTCGTCGAATGATGATGTATTGTGGTGAACCTTTCAGCATGAGTCGAGGGAATTCGAGGTTCCCTTTGCGATGTTGACCAATCTCTGCCTCTACGGGCTTTTGTAATTTCGAGTATCCTCGATTGGATCATGTTGACAAAACACGGCCAATCTATGGGGTGTTCGAGAGGTGAGTGATGTTTTGTAAGTTGGTTTTTCGACGTCACGGGCGCTTCTATAAGATTTGAGAATAAAAAGAAGGATCACGGCTTTTAACTGCCGCTACCGCCAGTTACTTATAGCCTTTAACGGCAGAGATAGTGGGTTATTTCGTTCGGGGCGGAGCAGCTACAAGAAGAGAGCGCAAAAAAACCGCTAGTGGCATCTCCAGGAGCGGTAAGCTTATATACCAATGTGATGGTGAGGGATGGTAGTTCAGCGCGTATTGCGGTTTAGGTTTAACTTCAGCAACTTGGGCTCTTGGCAAAAAAAGATAACTTCTGGCCTAGGCATAAGTAGATCTTAGTAGAAAGATCTTATAACTTAGTCTTAGGTGTCAAGGTTAACTGTAGTCTAAAAAACGAGCAGGAGCTGCGGCAAGATTTGATGAGGGACAAGTGAAGGACAGACAACCCGCCTCTCTAAACAAATAGAGACAGAACTTG